>JACCGJ010000888.1:88562-122974 GCA_013407085.1 Atriophallophorus winterbourni
TATTCAAGATTCGACTTATCCCCTCTGACGCTTCCTTAACGTAAGGTATAGAAACTGTTGAACGCCAAACTTTTCCTGTTTTGGGTGCTGGGTATTTAACCCGTTTCAGTTGGCGTTTAATTAGGCTCTTAGGGCAACCATGATCAGCAAGCCGACCAACTTAAGTGTAAACGCCACGTCAAATTCACGAAGAACAATGGAAAATTTTGCATACGAAAATGGCCGATTAAATTTATCCTGTTTCAACTAGTATCAAAATCTTCCCTCAGTAGCCGATTCAACGTGCCAGTCGTCTAAATCGGAGGATTGTAGGCAAGTCAGGCTTAGATCTGACATACAGCTGAAGCTATCGCAGCCAGGAATTCAGGTTGCACTTCGAATGTGATTCCCCGGAAGGACAGAGCTGATTCGAGAGCATACGAACGGGCAATGCAGAAAACGTATTCTTTTAAGTCTAAAGCAAGTCATTTCACTTCAATTCTAATATAAGATTAATATTTACCGTTGATGACGACAATTCTCACTATTGAGCATTTTTACAGGGCCTGCAAATCGACCATGCATAAAATTAATTTCTCCGTTTTTATCCGATTTTTTCGCTAAATTTTAACGCGATCTGCGGGCCAAATTCATCAAATGTTTTCGTATCAACTGAGTTCAATTTTGGACGCGCACTTTTGAACGAATTACGAGATACCGGGAATTGCAGTGAAACTTTTTTCCAAAAAAAGTTTGGTTACGGCATTTGTTAATAAACGTGGTCATGTTATCAATCACGACGGACAAATTGTAACTTGATGTCGGGACATGTTCGTCTTTTTTATATAAATTTTGTGGCGAAAATATTGTAATTGCTGAAAATTCGTGTACACGAATAAAGACAATTTCCTCTTCTGCAAATAGTCAACAATCAAAGCCCCTAGTTTGTTGCGCAACTTTAATCGCGAGCTAACTGAGACCATACTAATAATGTCTCACGTAAATTGACGACGCTTGGTAAGTAACAAGATGCCCCCATGTTCACGAGAACCTGTAGTAAACGGGCTCTAAGCAAGGTTTGTCTGCATGCCCAGCAAATAGTCGCGGAAACAAACTATCCTCTGCGGTTAGAATATTTACAGTGTGCATCGGAATCGAACGGTTAGACGGCAGTTTACCAAAATCGTCGCAGCTCAGATGCAGTTTGCCCAAAAGTCGCCTGCTTTACGTCAAATGGGCACGTGCTTGCCGATAAACCATTTACCACCACTCTACATGACCAAGCTGGCCGCTAGCATCTTGATCCAGCATACCACTAGCGCTTACTAGAGAAGCTTCCCTTTTTCTGAAAAATCCAATTGAACCGTGAGGCCGTGACTTTGACTGTGCTCAGTTTAGGTTCAAATATCAGGGAAGTCCAAGAAGTAAACTCAGTGAATTGACGAATAATATGCGGTGGATAGTCGAAGCTATCCGGAAACAACAGGTCTGCAGTCGGGAGATTGTCATTCGTAGAAACAACACTGAGATCGATGAATCATGACAGTCTTTACGCTTCCAGTTTGTAACAAAAGGTTGCGTTTTTGCAGTCGTTGTACCCGGTGAAAAAGAAAACAACACTGCAATTCATTCATTTGTCAAACATGTTACTTTTCATTCCCTTCAAGCAGTGAACTTCTCACCGTTAAGGCCAGCGAGTAAACCCCATCGCAGTGTTCTAATCGAATTTCGTAACAACTTAAACAACTATATTGAGGTTTATTCAAAATAGAAAAAGGTACACTGAAGTGGAACTTCGCCGAGAAGAATGTAGTTGATGCCGAGAAAATCGCAATTCAGTCAGACGGGTCGGTGAGCGCGGGGACAACGAACCAATGATCACGACGACCTGGTGGAAGAGAAGCAAGCAGAATACTTGAAACGTATCGAATATGGTAAGGAATATAGTAAAAATTGAGAGAGGAAAACCTACAGAGGTGTAACGAAATCGATCAAAACGTGAAAGGTTGTCTGCAAACCAGCATTACGCACGCTCTAAAGCTGTATGTGGAGTACGAAACTGTAGCGAGTACGTTTGTATGTGTGAAATCACAAGCCTGATCCAGGCAAAGTGCCACACAGTCAGAGACTGCATGTGGGCCGAGATACTGTCAGGTTGCCCATGACTACAACCATGACCATGACCAGGCCTAGACAGATACGACAACGAAAATACAAATGGCCGCGAGACTCTAGCGTGTTTTCACATGCAGCTTATTATCAGCAGCGATTCAACTAAGCACGGCACACAGCACAGAAGCACTGCGCAATCACCACCACATCCATGCTGTAGCGAGTGCTAGATGGCAGATCAATAACCGAAGCAGCCAGATGAACTTGAAGTCTCAGCACTCCGGCGTGAATCAATTCGTACGATGCGGTTTCGAGCGAGTTGCATGACCGTGTCGTTGAGTTTGCATCACGCATTGAGCACAGTATGTATGCAATCGATCAATCCAGTCAAGGTTCTCATCACCACAGCGGATACACCGAATCAACTGGTATTCGGGAGGCATGCAAATAAACGCGGGTTCTTTCGATTGGTCGGATTCCAACAGAAAACCGCTGAGTGTTAACTACAAACAAAGGAGACACCAACATGAACGTGATGTGGTACGTCAGCGCCTTGCGGGGCTGGTGCGGTGTGTTGATTAAAGTTACGCATCATGATTTGGCGACGTGTTCGCATTGGATGACGAAGTATTCCAAAAGATTGACCTTATGGTGAGTTGAAATCAAGAAGTCAACCATTGGGCAGACCGCACTTGCGGTCCAAAGACGTTTGCAAAAGAGGTTTGAAAGCTCTTGACATTGACACTACAAGTTGGGAAGAACTTGCACTTGACCGCTCACTTTAGAGGTACTGCGGAAAGTGTTGTCTGCAAGCCAGGGAGGAGTAGATGCTACTCTCAACTGCTAATCGTAGATCAGGCCGTCCGAGTAGTGTCTATCGCTGTGAGCGCTACAGGAGAGATTGTGACTTCCAAATCGGACTGTTTAGTCATTCGAAAAGCTATGGAGCATGAAAATCTCAAACGCTTATGATGTACATCCATGGTTGACATGGAGATCAACAAAAACATCAGTTAATTAACCAAGGACTTGCAGAGTATCACAAAGCTAGGTCGCAGCAACTACTTGAAAGATTGGTGTTCTTTGTGTATAGAAAATGAGACATTCCGGAAGCCATGGACGACAAACGGCTATCCGAAACAAAATTTGTACAAAATCACTGGGATGAGCAAAGCTGTTTGCTTACGTATGTAGGGATCGGTCACAAACGGCTGTCTGAAACAAAATTCTACCATACTAATTGTTTTCAACCCTGAGGACAGTCAATTCGGAAAACAATACGATAAAATGAAGTAGCGAGTGGTGGAACAAAGAGTGGAATGCTGTAATTAGTGGCAGTTTAAGAGCGAGCCGACTCTTTCGACACCGCTACTAATAGGCATCATTGTTTCCAAGTCCATTACAAGGGATCAACGCTGTATGGAGCATGAAACCATCATGAGCTCGTGATGTACATCTATGGTCGACATCCACCGACGTAGGACAACAACAACAGCAAGGGATTCGACACGCTCTGTGAGAAACTCAAACCTGCTGAGACCATGCAAGTCCAGTCAGCTAAAAATCGATATTCGGTACCGATGCAATAATGTGCAACACGGTGACTACAGTCGAGAGTGGATAAGGGTTAATAAACGGTGATACTCAACATTACATAATGTGAAACAAAAACAAGGTTGACGTGCCGCTTACCTATCTTTAAGATATGTACTCCAGTAATCGGATCAACCTGTTTCAACGCAGCAGCGAGCCGATCAGCAATCTGAGAACTGTGGTCAAACGAGGTACCTGGCGGCTTGGAGGGCTTGCAAAGCACAGTGTCGTTCAACTGGACGCCTCGATGTAGCAATGACGAAGGATTGGTTGCATCCACGTGGGAAAGTACCTTTTCAAGCCACCGAGTGGACGGTTCAGGGGCCCTGGTGTGAAGAACGGGGAGTAGACCAGCGGTGGGTTGCAAACAGTTGAGCAAATAGTCCCGTTCGGTAGCGCTCAACTCGTCAGTGATGTATTGCACGGACGATTTACTGGGGTTGGTTGGATAGAAAATGCGGGTCGCCAATTCGGCAGATTGCAATCCATCGACTGTGAAATAAAAGTGAAAACGGTGGCATCCAGCGTTTTGCGTACAGGCAGCCAAAAGTCAGCTTTATGTTGTAAATTTATCCGCATTCGGCAAAAGGGTCCAAAATCACATTTAATGCGATCATCATTTAGCAGAAGATTCGAGTCGGGAAAGTCATGTGAAACGGTTCGCAGTTTTTTGGTAATACGTTATACGCCTTTTAATGAATGCAAGAAAAAAACGGAATAGATGCAAATGAGGTTTCTGGGTAATCTCGTCACTCAACGTTTCAAGGCACCTCAGTCTTGGACTTGCCACCGTGCAAATGGACCATAAAACGGAATGTTAATTCTAAAGTTGGCCCTGCAAGCGATCAGGAATTTCACTTGTTCCTACAGTTGCTCCATAGATGTGCGATCGTGCAGCACTTCCGTGCTGTGCAGCTAACACCATGCGAAATTAATTTCCCACTGGTAGTGAGACACATGCGAAAACACGCTGGAGTCTCACTTCCATTGCGATTTTACTTTTCCATAACTGTCTAGACCTGGGCAACCTGACAGTATCTTACCTCACATGCAGTCATTGACTGTGTGGCACTTTGACTGGATTAGGCTTGTGCATTCATACACATGCAGTCTTTGACTGTACGACACTGCCTGGATCCGGGCTTGTGATTTTATACAGAATCTGCTTCCCAAATCACCCAATGGAAATCCCATCCTAGTACATTATAAAATCGAAATCAAGCATTGCTTTGTACGTTACACGAGCAATTTATCACTAATCTAGGTAGGCATCGAGAAACAAAGCAAGGGTTACAGAAAGGCAGCATTTCAAGCTTACTCCAACGAACTCTTCGCTCTCAGTTAACGTGAGACTGGACCAAAATATATCAGCACATTTTGATGGAAAACAAATGCTCAAATAGCAAAATTTGCCGCAGAGAATTGGCAGTGCATGCAAAAGAAAGACAGCAGATCAGACGGCATTCCATGCGCGATGTTAATGCAAGATTCTCGTATATAGGAGGGCATAGAAACAAAGTAAGAAACGTGTATTTACTTTCGACCTTGATGTGATTATAAAGAAACGGTTGAGTCAAATAATTCGTTAGAATTTATGGATATTTGACTGCGAGAAACTCACCTCCATGCACGAGCAGAGTCAGTTCTTTGGCGAGCTTTCGTTGAACCGGTCGAATATCCGGACAAGTCTGGGTTTGACACAAAAGCGAAACAAAAAATGTAGCAGACCAGTTGAAGAATGAAATACTAGGTGCAGGACTAAAAAGAATATAACGCTATCAGTATCAGAGGAAGTTTGAACTGCGAAATTTGGAACAAATGCCATCTACCAGCAACATAATACAACAGCTAAGAATGTGGAAAACTTAAATTCCAATAAAATCGCGAAGATATCGCACGGAAAATAGTAATTAAATCTTGCCTATCTAGTTTGCATGCGATTCTTCTGTTGCTTCCCAAAATAGGCAACGCATGAACCGGAAATTATGCAGCATTCCAATCCGGTCGAACTAAGGCTTGCAAGAGTGATTGTCACTAGTAACGGGCTGTAACCGAGACGGTGCCATAGTCTCACCGAGTTACTCCGTAGTTAAACTTCTGTCTAGGTCTGGTCAACGTGGCAGTAGCCCGGTCCATGTTAAGTCTATCCGAGTGCGCGTCACATTGGCCAGCTTTCGGTAGCCTTGAATCTTTTTTCATCAAAAACTAATGCCCTGAGATTCAATGATCGACGGTGATGGCAGCGTCGTTCTTAACAAAAATCGGGCACAATGTCAGAGAATGAATATATAGGTATTATCAACTAAATCAATCGTATTAAGGCACGTGTATTCACTATATATGGGATGAGGTATATGTATGTATGAAATCAGAAGCCTGATCCAGGCAAAGTGACGCACGGTCAAAGGCTGCACGAAGGGGCTAAGATACTGTCAGGTTTCCCAGGTGAAGACAGATTTGGGAAAGGAAAATAACAATGACAGTGAGACTCCAGCGTGTTTTCGCATACAGCTCACTATCGGTGGGAAATTAATTATGCACGGTATTAGCCGAACAGCTCACAAGTATTGTACGATTGCACATCCGTGAGATGTAGACGGAAGTGTCAATGTTATTCGGGAAATCAGGAAATGTGAGATGGGCTCACGAACACAAATCGAGGAAAAACAAATACTAGAACGATTCGTACCATGTTTTGCAAATCAAAGGAGCTCATCGACGAAAATGGCGTAATTTTGTGTGATGTACAATTTGCAAAGATAATTAAATTGACCGACACCAAATATATATTTTAAGAGCTACTAATATGAAAGTAGTAGCATATGAGTTAAAATAATATAACAAATTTGAGTAAAAGTGGAAGTGATATTGACGGAACAGAAAGAAACAACAGTTATAAGCAACAGTGGTGTCTAAAACAGAGTCACGGAGCAGGACAATACAACAAGTTGCGTCTAACTTATCTAACCAGTGTTCAGCATGCGTCCACTATATTAAGGTTTGCTGGGCCAAATATTACACTCCCCATCCGATGCGGATGGAAAATCCAAGAGTGTAAGCGCAGAGGAGATGATCAACACATAGCAAGGAAGAGCATTATTAAACGTGACTCCTCATAGCCAAAATTAAAATCGCGAATGAACAGGCGCATTGCAGTGAATTTCGAATCAGCAAAGCGTTCACTGAAATCGCGACAACCCCCCACTAACAAATGCCACTAGAAAGCAATAATGCACGATTCCTTTGAAAGTGGGGGGTTACCTTGTGTTCTTGCAGCAGTGTGTCAATTTCTGCGTCACTTTGAAAAGTCAACTGTTTCAGCAGTTGGGCACAGACCAGAGAATCGGGTAAATTTAATACAGACTGATAGAAATGGAATGGGAGCAGTTTTTCAGAGGAGAGCCAAATTTGCCCATGTGCCGTAGTACTGGACTTGCCAAATTTCTCCCCATCCGCAGTGGTCAATAATGGAACTGTGAGACCTGGAAATAGAGTATATGAGATTAGACAAAATGGGAACCTTTGTAAATGGAGAAATGCAAATATCAGTCAATCTGATTTCAATGTGGGAAGCATGTCACAGTACCAACAGAACACAAATTAAATGCCCACTTCAGGATATCCATGATATGATGGTATGAAAGCATAAGCCTGATACGGGCAAAGTGCCGCGCAGTCAAAGACTGCACGTGGGCGATATTACTCTCAGGTTGCCCAGGCAAAGACAGATATGAGAAATAGAGAAAGTACTTTAAAGCTAGATATTCACGCACGGATCTGCAATCGTGCATTGTGGTAGCAATCGTGCTAATTTGATTGGCCAGAGGTAGTAAACTGCATGCTGAAACAGGCTCGAGTCTCACTACCATTTCCTGTTCTTTTTTCTTCCTCTGTCTAGGCCTTGGCAACCTGACAGTATCTTAGCCCACGTGCAGTCTCTGACTGTGCGGCACTTTGCCTGGATCAGACTTGTGCTTTCATACCAAACACCATAACAAAAGAATTGCAAATCGCAGCCAAACAATCTAATACAAATGTAAGGATGGTCATTCGTTATTCAGCTGCCGCGGTTTATGGGCTCAAACTATTCACACACACGCTCAAGTTTCGATATACATTGATAATCAAAACGGTGTAAATGCTTACCGAAAGCGTATTCATTCAATTTCCGGTGAATCAGTTGCAAACCGCAGTGGATGTTGCCCAACTGGTCGTGACCGCCTATCTGTGTCAACGTGAATGTGAGCAAGGGACTTACTTGGATGCGGCAGTTGTGGTGTTTGTACAAATGAAGGAAATCTGCGGCCTGTAAAGCAGGATAGAGAAATTCACTGAGATCCATTCCATTGCCAGTTGATAAACGGAGTTTGACGCTGAATATAAGGAGGTCGGCGAAATCAGTAAAGGGTTCAACGGGTTAGGAAAAGTGAGCAGTTCATATGTTTAGTCAAAAAAAAATAATGGAACCAATTGAATCAACTATTTTTAGGTTCTCTCATTTACAATCCCCAAAACTTATCAGTTCTATCGAGTTGATCAGCTAACTTGGAGCCAAAGCGTTGATCGGTTATGTAAAGTTTAGACGAACCAATTTTGTTTATTAATTGATGTAATGTACAATTTTGTGCCAGGATAAATTAGAACGTTTTTTATATTCAGAAAAGCGAGGTTTGATGGACTATACGAAGACCAAAACCAACCCGACATCATAAATTACATTGGATAAGAAAGGTGATCACAGATCTAAGAACAAACAACTAAAAAAGAACAGAGGCTCAGGAAATGATGCCCAGTGGAAAAATATAGCACATTGGTGGTGCAAAACAACTTCCCACGAGAGTAACGACACCATACTTTGGATAAGGTGGTATCAGTGTTTATGCAGATCTACGAAAAAGAATTCCTTTGTCCGTTTATTCCAAGTCACTTGTCACACGGCACACTATAGCTTTCAACTGTTACGTTTATTAAAAGCGGGATGGAATTAAGAACGGAGAGCTTGTTGTCGTGAAGATATAACAAACGGATTCCCATATCTGTCTAGACCTGGCCAACCTGACAGTATCTTAGCCCACGTGCAGTCTCTGACTGTGCGGCACTTTGCCTGGATCAGGCTTGTGCTTTCATACCACATCATACGCAAGACTGAAACACGAAGGAGACTCACTACAATTTTAGGTTTAATTTCGAACACATGACTAGGCCTGGGCAACCTGACAGTATTTTAGTTACAGTTCACGAACTTTGCCTGGAGAGTTCATACACAATAATTGGTTGGATCTACAAAGCGGCAACCTTGTTCACATTGCGAAAATCGTCAAATAATGTCGCTTCTGCGAACAATGTGGATTAGTTAAATAAAACACTGGGTAAAACAGTACATGAAGCGCAATTTGTATCAAACCTCACGCATAATCGCAAACTATATCAAGATCACTTTTCGAGAGTGTACACATTTCACGGCGATTCGGTGAGGAATTGTAGTTTCGAATAAAAAATATGATTGACACATTAGTTTCACAATTTAGTACAGCAGTATCTTGTGATAAATTTGTAGTTGCATTCAGCAACATGGAGTCGCTTATCTAAACGATACAAGAAGGTTCGTGTAATCGTTTTGAATGATAGCCCATCAAAGTCGATTAATGAATTGAGCAGCTCATGAGTGAGACTGATAAATGCAGCCTGATAAGAAGCATGATCACTTTCTACATGGCAACAGTGTTCGGTATACGAAAAAAGCTAGTTTATGGTAAAGTGCACTTCCGTTCAAAATTAATTAACACATTAAATTACATGGTACTGCTAATGTGGCTTTGGAATTACGATTTAAGAATGAAACAGTGCAACGCAGTCTCCAAAACTGTGCTTAAGCTTTGAAACCGCATAGTCTCTCAAACCTGAAATGAATCTTAAGACAGTGATGGTGGTAGCAATTTTCGTTTACCGCTCACTATGTGGCAACACAGCACAATTACTTGGGCGTGAGCAGCAGGTATGTATGCATGAAAGCACAAGCCTGATCCAGGCAAAGTGCCGCACAGTCAGAGACTGCACGTGGGCTAAGATACAGTCAGGTTGCCCAGGCCTAGACAGATATGAGGGGGAAATAAAAATAGAAATGGTAGTGAGACTCCAGCTTGTTTCAGCATGCAGCTCATTACCGTGGCCAATCAATTTAGCACGATGTTAGCCGTACAGCACATAAATGCTGCACGATTGCAAATCCGTGCACAGCAGGGCGGAATCTACAATGTCGTATAAGACAATTGATCAAAACTCGGCATTTTAGAGCATGCACGTGCGATTCTGAAGCACCACTGTGTTGGATAAATAACACTTTGGCAAGTGGTATTGTCTGATATCAGGCCCGTTGAGTTCTTACAATATTGAAATAATGATATTAAAGCTATTAACGCGGTCAAAAAATATTCAACATATTATACGATCATCACAATTACCTTTCCTTAGAAAGCAGTTCCGGGATACGGAAATGTGAGGTGATATCGTTGATAAAATCTAAACAATTCACACTAGACAACCATTCATCGTTGTGCAAAATGCTGAATGATCTTGAATCGACGATTTTAGTTGCATGTTGCAAAAATTGAGCTTCGTAATTTCGGAAGATAACCTCCAAACTGTGGGAAATGCGGTGAGCGTTCATCTGATATTGACTATGGGATTGGAAAGATCTTTTTGTGAGACGGCCGCTTGGATCCCCAACAGAAACGGTACCGGTGCCGATCTGAGAATCATTTATGTATCGTAGCACGTGTGACGTACCACAGCAATAATAGGTCTGCCAATCAGGTGACATCGAAGAAGGCCCATGATGGCCACTAAATTACCTAGTTGCAAACTTTCTGCGGAAGGATCGATACCCAGATAAGCCGATCCAGCTGCAAGTTGTTGCAAGTACTTTTCACTGAACATTTCGATGATTAATTAGCGATAAACCTTTTTGCAGGCAAGAGTTCAGTGAATCGACCTGCATGCAAAAATTGGAGCAGCATCTGATTCGCGAGGGAATGAATTGAGTGAGAAACATTTTGTCCAAATTTCGTAAATGGAGATAGTTTGTTGCTTGAAAACATGCGGCTGAACCAAAAATTTGAAAAAAAACATGAGATGGGTTAGGCGTTGAAAAAGAGCGAAATGTACCTTTAAAAATTATCTACCTCCAGTCTTTCTATGCATTGGCATAGACATTGTTAACAATGCAAATAACAACCACTACATTATAAGCCATATGTCCACCAGTGCGAAAGCAATAGCCAGCGTACAGCTAAGTAAACGATTGTCAAGTCAGAAAACCAAGGATATTGGACTATTGTTAATCTTCTATGCAATCGCATCGCAATATCATTTTAGTACTGCTAGTCGGAGCAAATAAAGGACGCTTAAAATAATGTGATGCCAGAACACTAAAGTTAGACGCAAAATCGGAAGGTAAACTTTTGCAGTCCATTAGTACTTCCTTGTGTATATACGGAGGCACAAATAAAATGTAATAATATACCGGATAAAAGATTAGGACACATAATAAAATACACTGGAGCAACTGATTTTGGTTTGAGGCCATATCTCGTAAGGTTTCCAGCTAACTATTAGGTGGATTTTTTGACCCAACCCATGCAAACGAATACGCCCAACTGACCCTAGCGCTACGGTGAGTTTCTTCATCCCAACGAGCCACGTCATGGACTGGCCACTAGGTCGTTTCTCCCAGCTTCTACCAGGTTATGCGAATAAGGTGCGGTATGGTAAACGGTGAGGATGCATACTTAAAACATGTCCCAACCATCGCAAACGAGCAAGCACAAGTATTTCTCTTAGTCCATGGCCACTTGGTCCTAACACCCGCTTGCAGACATCTATATTTGTAACGCGATGTTGCCATCGAATGCGAGCAATCCTACGCAGACAACGGGTGACAAAAGCAGAAAGCCGACAGACATCTTCCACTCGGATAGACCAGGTTTCGCAGCCATAAATGAGTGTAGCACGCACCATTGCGTTGCACACTCGGCCTTTTGTATGAAGTGAAACATCGCGTCGACGCCATAAATGGCGAAAGTTAGCTAACGCTGCACACGCTTTTCGGACACGTTTGGAGATCTTGTCCTCGACACTATCGCCAGCAGAGATACAACTACCAAGGTAAATAAAGCTGTCGACCAATTCAAGATTGACATCGCACACAGTTAGGTTTGGAAGAAAGCCGCTCCAATCGGGGTAAGTGTTTTACACTTGTTAGGCGCAAAGCACATGCCATACCTTGAAGCTTCAAGTGCCAGGCGGTCCAGGGCTTGTTGCATTATATGAGGGTCATCTCACAGAAGTGCGATGTCATCGGCATACTCTAGATCGGTCGCTCGCTCACCCGGCAGAAGTTCAACACCTGTGCCCACCAGGCCAGCTAAAGCTTTTCTCAGGACATCGTCGATCGCGAAGTTAAAAAGGAACGGCGAGATAGGGCAGCCCTGCCGCACCCCGCTGGAGATATTGAACGAGGACGACAATTGTCCGTACGCTCGAACCCTGCCCGAAGTTTGGCAATATAATGCTTTCAAGATCCAAACATACTTCTCGGGCACTCCATGTCTCAGTAGACAGTTCCAAAGACTTTCACGATCGATTGAATCGAATGCCGCTCGAATGTCAAGGAATACCACGATAGTTGGTTTACGAAAAGTGTGGCGTTGCTCCAGTAACTGACGGAGTGTGAAAATTTGATCTATGCACCCTCGGCCGGCACGAAACCCAGTTTGCTCCTCACGGATTTGCTCTTCCCGTTTGGTACTCAATCGGTGAAGCAGAATGGACGCCAGTATTTTGGGAGCTACTGAAATGAGACTGATACCCCGATGATTTTCACAGGAATCGCGCCGTCCCTTTTTGAAAATAGGAGCAATTATTGATTCTCTCCAAGGGATCGGAACGCGTTCCTCAGCCCATATGTTGGCGAACAGCGCTTGAAGTTCGCGAACTAAAGCGAAACCGCCATCTTTGAACAATGACGGAAGCAAAGCATCAGCACCTGGTGCCCGATGGCGCTTAAGGCTCCGGACTACACTGTAAATCTCTGATTGAGTCGGAGCCTCAAGAGAAATCGACCATGGGGTACAGTGTTCCGTATTCTCGAAATCAGTGGGTGCAGAAGGCCAGTTAAACTGTGCTTCAAAATGTTCTGCCCATCGCTCCATGCGTCTGTGCATGTTAAAAACTGGCAAACCATCTGCTTCACGTATCAACTCACTGATGCCTGGTCGCCCGCTTCCAGTTGTTCTGATGAGTTGGAACAATTTTCTGAAATTGCCTACAGCTGCCGCAGATTCCATTTCCGTAGCCTTAGAACTCCACCAATTTTCCCTGTCGGTTCTCAAACTGGCAACCAGTTTACGTTTAATAAGCCTTCGTGACGCATCATGTATGCTATCAGCAGAAAGCAACCGACGTTGGTCCATTAATTGGAGAGAATTCGCAGAGCTACACGGGAAGTGCTGAGCTACACGGGAAGTCAACCCACAACTATCCAACGCGGCTGTTTCCAAGGAGGTTTGAATCCCACTCCATTGGTCATCGATACTATTTTGGGGAACTGTAGACAGATGCAGACTCAAATTGGCCTGAAACCCTCGGAGAACCGGGAGATCGTTAAGCCTAGCAACATTCAACTGCCTTGAACATTTCTACGTTTCCCACCAAAACGCATCGAGAGCTTAGCACAGACTAACGCATGATCGGATTCTAGACAGGTGCCCCAGAAGGAACGCCAATCTTGCACACTCCCTCGCCATGAGTAGCTGATAGCAATATGGTCAATTTGCGTGAACAAGGCCGCCGATGGAGATCTCTAGGCGGAGCAGTGACGCTTCGAATGGCGGAATCTAGACAGCTGCCCCAGTATGAACGGCAATCTTGCACACTCCCGCGCCATGAGTAACTTACTTTTACTTTTGTACGACTATCTCCTCTTGGAGGATGAGTTGGCTTCAATGAAGATTCTTGGGAATTTGGGTACAAAGCCGCGTCTCAAGCACCATTCCGGCGTTAGTTCGAGTCAGCTTCTCTAGCCTTCGCACAACCAAGTGCGACCTGCAAGGCAGCAGGGAGTTACCAGAAAGAGGTGGAGTGCACCAACTAACCGTCTACTAGACTCTGTTCCAGATTTTTTCCTCAGGGTTTTCTCCCGAAGCCTTTCCCGCGATTAGGTATACCGCAAGGCAGCGGAGGTTTAAAATCAGGGTTTTCTTTCCCTTAGATGAAATGCTCTCCCAGGCTAACGAGCTCCATCTGCCCGGAGCAAAATGGTTTTCAAGCGCCAGTCATTCGCCCTCGCCCCTTCTCCTGTTAGTAGAAGCAGTTTCGCCGGGCTCGGAAGCCACTCGTGCAGGCCAGAAGCTGGACTTGGTTGTCAGAGGCTATTTGAGACGCGCGCCACACGGGAGCATTTTCTAAACCGTGGGAGCTTATTTCCACAGCCACCCCCGGCTATGACAACCTTTGGAACCACGAGTAGTTGATAGCAATATAGCCGATTTGCGTGAATGAGACCGGAGATACAGATTTCCAGGTGGAGCAGTGACGCTTCGAATGGAGGAAGTTAGTGCTGGCAAGCTAAGCCATCGTTCGCCGGTGTCATTACGATGACAATCGAGACCAAACCTTTCACCCACGAAATGATCATTTAAAGATAGACGGCCTACATGTGCGTGCATGTCTCCAGCTAAGACAACAATGTCGCTCATCGATGCAAGTCTAATGAATTCTTGTAATTTTCCGTAGAACTCATCCTTGTCAAGTTCAGAGCTACAATTAGTCAGTGCAAAGGCAGCAACCACAAACAGGTTGCCGGATTGATTGCGAAATCGGCCTTTTTTGCACGAACCCTGTAGTCTTACTGCAAAAAGGCGACCGTCGACTGGCATTCAGTCTAACAGTGCGACCTCAGCTCGCTCACTCAAGACGATTCCGACACCAGCTTGGCCAGATACCATGGCATCGTCATCAGTGGACAAGCGTAGATAGTGTAACTTGCATAAGTTCGAAGGGTTAGACAATCGTGTAACTGAGCTAGAGTTATGCATGCGTGTTTCCGACAAACAGCACACATCGACATCGAGGCTATCAAGTGTGCGAGCCAAGGCTGCCTGCTGCCCGATGCTAGCTAAAGTCTGTACATAAAACGCCGCTAATTTGAATGATACGCGCGGGCGGAAGAGCGCTCTGGAGACATTTGTAGTAGACTGATCTCTACAATAATGTCCCCAAGAATGTTAAAGAAAAGGCACAGGAGATGAAAGGTTTATCGCGGTAGCCAAAAGGTGCACGAAGGTACAGTGGAAGCAAACACGGAACACGAATCAACGGGAAGTGTAACAAGGTCAATTTTTAGGTACAGTTAAACAATGTTGTTACACATTCGAAGCGGGCAAAATATTCGAAGTGGCTGAATTTGGAAACCTCGATAAACAAGCTGCACTCCTGTCAGGGCTACCCAAAGAACCACAAAACGGTAAACAGTTATTAAAAAGTTTGCATGCATTGTGAGATCATATAAAGCATTTTGAGCAGAGAGCAAAGAGCGTGAGTGCAGAGAGCGTGGGAGCACGGAATCTGTCATTTTTACCTTTATTTTCATCATTGCTTGTGGGTGTGATACTACCAGGTTGCCCAGGCCGAAGTAGGGGGTTGGCTTAAGTAGTAGCTTTACTGTTTTTAATACGTCTTTTCGGAGTTCCAGCTACATTGACCACCTTGGGAGAGGAAGCTTGCTTTAGAGGACGAAGTAACTGGCTAACATCGTCTGCTACCGCATCGCATGCCGTTGTCTCAAAACTTATATTCGCCAACACAACAGATGCATAAGTTTGAGCGGGTACAAAATCTGACGACCTGGAAGGCTACTTTATTCCTTGGTTTTTGACAAGCTGCGGCAGTGTCAGTCTTATGACAGCCGCTGCAATACCACTGCAACCAGCGGTACCTTGCATAAAAACCGTAGTGAGATTTATGTGTACTTGAGCAGCTATGGTGAGCCCAATGCTGACAAGCTGTGTACTCAATTCCCTTAGCCACTTTTTTGCTGCTATTGCCGTTGAGGCAGGAATTTTTTACTCATATCTGTCAGTGAAAGGTACGAGTAACGATAAATCACCAGAAAAATACAGGCTGATTTTATTACTAGCGTAATTAATCAGCAGAAAATATTATAAATATAATGAAAGTATTTACTTTCGAGAATATAGTAAAATAGTTATTCTATTTCACAGCAAATTCACGGAAGAGCGAAAATTCGTAATGATATTTTATTGGAGCGTAGAAAAACACAACTAAGTTGAACGTACCGCGCAAGTTCAAGTTTAGGTTGCAAGTTCACGTTCAAGTTCAAGTTGCACAGGGCTGAAGGTGGCTAAAAGCCTATCACGGGCCCAGATTCCCTTCGACGATATGCCGTTGAGCACCCGGCACTTCGATATCGAGTATACAGTTCGTACTTTTCACACGCACTTGTTTCCAAATATCTGGGAAGTAAGGTTCAGTTCAGTTCAGTTCAGTTCAGTTTGCACAGGACTGTATGTGGCTAACAAGCCAATCAAGCGTCCAGATTTCTTCCAATAGTATGCCACAGAAGAGCTTCCACCACTTCAAACAATATCTTTACAAATATCTTCTGGTATGAGAGTAATCTGGAATGCAACATAAAAACTCCCCTCAACAATAGGTGAGGAGAAACATTAGTTCGTTCAAAAGACAACATGAGGATCATACCAACTATTCCCTCACGGATGAAAATCGGGAAATAATGAAGGCCACACAGAATCAAGTCCATTCTTGAAACCCCCTACCGAAGTAGAACAAACAACTTCTTTAAGAACTCGATTCCAGTAATTTACTACCCTTTCACTAAAGAACTTACGAACATTGGACCTGACTTGGCCAGTTTTAATGGGTGGCCTCGAGTGCCCACACTTGGCGCCAGAGCGTACAATTCACTGGGATGAATATTACTGAAACCTGACATGATTTTGAAGGTTTCAATCAGGTCCCCACGTAGCCTCCTCCTTTTTAGTGAGAAGAGCTCTAGACTCAGCAATCGTTCCTGATACGACCTACCCGATTGCCCAACAATCATACAAGTAGCTAAACGTTGAACACCTTCCAGCTTGGCAATATCTTTTTCCTAATAAGGTGACCATGCTTGAACGCAATACTAGAGATGTGGTCTGACGACCGCTTTGTATAATGGTATGAAAACCTCTGGGGACCTGCAGGATAAAACTGATCGAAGGCGAAAAAGCTCTCTCCTAGCGCGTTGTGCAGCAGCTGCGCATTGATCAGCCCATTTAAAGTCCCCTGAAACTTCTATACCTAAGTCACGAACTTTCGGCACCCCATTTATCTCAAGTATACCATCTGGACCAGCAACCTCTAGCTTCTTAATGACTTTAGACAAGAGATAGCCTTTAGTGAAGTTAACTGGTAGATCCCATGTAGCAGACCACTTGATGACCTTTTCTATATCCTCAAGATCCTGTTCATCCAGTGATCCGATAATCTTGACATCATCTGCAAAAATATAGCAGGGACACTTAAGCGACGCTGCCAAGTCATCGATGAAAATGAGGAAAAGTAGCGGTCCGAGTACGGAACCCTGGGGGACTCCACTAACAACTTTTACTTTCGACGAATACATATTTCCTATCCTGACACGAAAGAATCTATTGCTTAAGAATCCTATTATCCATTTCTTCAGAAGACCATCGATACCCATATAACCAAGTTTATCTGCAAGCAATCTGTGGTTTACTGAATCAAAGGCCTTGCAAAAGTCCAAGTAAAAAACTTCAACTTGTTGGCCTTTATCTAACCTCATGGTAACCTCGTTAAGAAAACATAAGAGGTTTGTTAGGCACGACTTCCCTTTAAGGAAGCCGTGCTGAGCAGAGTTCAGCAACGAGTAATCAACTAGATGGCGACAGATCCTATCCCTGATAAGTTTCTCCAGGATTTTACATAGGATGCTAGTAAGACTTACAGGTCTGTACTTACAAACTGAGGATCGACTGCCACCTTTATGTATCGGGATCACATTAGCCAGCTTCCAGATACTCGGAATATATCCATGTTGCAAGGAAGCGTTAAAAATACGACCCACGGGATCTGCAAGTATTGGCGCCAGGTTCTTTATAATTTGAGGGTAAATGTCGTCTGGGCCAGCAGATTTATCGGCGTTAGTTGCTGCAAGAGCCAGTTTAACCTCATCATCAGTGAAAAATAACTCATCAAGTGGAGTAACGATATCAGGCCTTTTGATGACTGGCATGTTAGGCGGATCTATTTGGCGATCAATCCTCTGAACAGCCTGGAAATGTTTGAGAAAGGCCGAAGCCTTTTCTGAATCTGAAAATAGTTGCGTTCCGTTTTCCTGCTGAAGGTTGCCAATACAATCGCGCGTTTTGCCTTTGGATTGAGCATAACTATAGTAACGCTTTGGACACTGCTTTATATTGCGTGCCAACCGTGATTCAAAGTCACGTTTTGCTTGCGTTGGATTCCCACAGCCTTATTTCTGACCATTTTATACCTTGTCCAGGACCGTTGTGTCTGAGAAGCTTTGTAAGTTTTCCAGGCACGGTCCCGCATTCTAATCACTCGTCACATCGCAGGTGTCCACCACTGTGGCTTGCTGTGTTGCTTGACGTGCATCAACGGTGCAAACCTATCTTACAGGGTAGACAGACAGTGGTGTGTAAGCTGCCAGTTTGTTGCTATATCATCACCAACATATTGAGACAAGATCATTTTAGCTTCATCTGAGACGACTTAGCAGTCTACGTGATTGAAATCGCGCCTTAGTTTGGGAGGAGGTTTTTCATACCTGAGTCTTAGTTGGAATCTGATCAAAACGTGATCACTTTTTCCTAGTGGAGTGAGATAATCTACCTAGCGAACCATTTCTTCGCTTGAAGAGATAACGAGATCCAGGATCGAAGGTAAGCAGCCCTGGCGGAATCTTGTGGGCTCATTGACATGTTGACTCATGGCATGCATATGAGCCGATTCGATGAAGTCCTCAGGCATCTTATCAGATAAACAGCACTGGTTCAGCCAAGATATATGTGGTATGTTAAAATCGCCAACTATAAGAACCTGGGACCCAAGCGTGTGCAGCAAACTGAGATTGCCAAGCAAATTTTGCAAGTCCTGAGGTCCTGCTTGGGGGCTCATATAAGCGCAGGCTATTACCATTGATTGGTTGTAAGATTGAACGATACATGAGCTAAGTTGGACGTTGTGCGTGCTAAGTCTAACGCTCGATTCTGAAGTTCGAAGACCTAGTCTGAGAAAGGTAGCAACGCCACCCCCGTATAGTTCACCTGGTCTATCACATCTGACCACAGAATAACTACTACAAATTGAGTCAGGAATATGATCAGTTGCGGATAGCTAGATTTCGGACAGTGCTATTACATGCGGTCGTATCTCATGCGCTAGGATGGAAAGTTCAGACCACTTATTTCCGATACAACATGAGTTTCCGTATATCACTGTGGCGACGGTGTCTCGCGATGTATTCACACTTAGTCCAGGTTGATCCTCGGGCGTAATACCGGAGGAGTCAGCACGTTTTTTGGTGTTCCGCTTAAGAGAGTCGATTCGCCTTGCGCGGCTTGAAGTTGTTCGGTACATTGAAGGTCGCTAATCACGAGCTGCGTAATTTCAGGGACAATACGGTGATTATCGTTTTCATCCCCGGATCCGTCCGTGATTTCCAAACTTGACAAAGTGCCATCCTTTTCTGAAGAACAGCGCATTTTGTTATAATTTACATCAGAACGTGAATTCTTTGACCTTTTGGATTCCTTCTTGTCGTCAGGCACGACACGTTTCCCTTTGTTAGTTTCATTTAGAAAAAATGTAACTTGCAAAGAACTGGTCACGCTGAGACTGCAAGAGAAATTCAACTAAAAGTGGTCTTGGAGAGTGGCTTGACTCACTTTTGGCACCCTTCCACACGCCAACACGATGAACACGCTTTAGTGGCGTATCTGGGCGCATACCAACCATACGGAGCAGATTTCCAATTCAAGTCCGGTCGAGTTACTTACGCGTTTTTGGCTTCGCGTATATAGGGTTCATTCTGATTAAGCACCAGGATGTTACGAGATTTATGTCGTATTCCCTGACGAGCCGATTCAAGCTGCTACAGATCCTTGGATAACTTAGCGAGACTCGAAACGACAGTACACAAGTATATTTGACTGTGAGTCAAACTTTCTAGTGTCTACCTCTTTACGACCTGTCTGTGCCTTGTTCCTACTTTCACGTGGCTTCGAAGGCTTAGAAGACGGGGCCTGTGGCTTAGCCGCTTAATCCGGTGCCTTAACTTTTTTAGTCCTTTTGCGTGACTTTGTAGGCTCGGGATTTTCACTCAACGTAATTTCTTTGGAGTTCGTTGTTTGTACCGCGGGGCTAGCAGCGATACTCTCACGTACAACTTCAGCAAAAGATCTATCCACACTAACCTTAGAAGCTGTCTTGTATTGCCGAGAACGAGCATTTTTAGCCTTTTAGGAAAATGCTTTTTTAGCTGCCCATTGGCACTCACTACGTATCTATTGGAGTCAACGGTGAGTAACATAAACCTTATAGTGCTCGATATGTATCCCTGAACACTTCGGATGTGCCGATCTCTTGCAAGTATTACACTCAATACCATTTAATACTTTTCTGCAACAAGATTTTGTAGGCACTTTTTGGCAATCATTATAAAAAAATATTTGAATCGTGAATAAAGCAAAAAAATTTCACAGACGAAATAGACTTAGCGCTATGATGTGTATAATGCGATAAATTGGTTACTAATTTACAGCAAAATCAGAGAAAAGCAATCTGGAAATGGATTGTTAACAAGAGCGTGGGAAATACAACCAAGTTGAACGTACTGCGCAAAGTTCAGTCGTAGAAAGTTAGGGTTTCTCAGTTCAGTTCAGTTCAGTTCAGTTGCACAGGACAGTAAGTTGCTAACGAGCCAATCGAGCGTCCAGAATCTCTTTCGGTGGAAAGCTGCAGAGAAGCAACCACCACTGCCGAAGCGTTTTTTTTCTTATTGTGATTTAAATATCCTCGACGATCGCGACGCCAAGGGATTAGTCCATTTCAGTTGGCACATGACTGTAAATGGCTGATAAGCCAATCGAGAGCGTGAATCCCTGAGGTAGGCGTAGTGTTCTTCGCTCTAAAGCTTCAAAAGCGAAGGACAACTCGCCTACCTCATGGATGCACGCTCTCAACAAATGTTAACTTGTGAATGCCGCTTCCGGATAGGTTATCTCAGCGAGCTCTGAAAACCAATTCAAGCAACTTTTGGATAAGGTGTTGCCTGTAATCACGGCGAAGCTGAACAACACTGGACAGGATTTCTTCAACTGAGGTTCTCCTGGACTATGTTGCTGATATAAAGAGATGCGGCTTACAAGGGCTTGACCCCCTGTCGTCTATCAAGAAGTAGAAGAAGAAGAAGAATGTCCAGAATTTCAGTCTGTAGAAAGTTTTAAAGGAGCGCCCACCACTGCCAAAGTTGGTTCATTGTTCTCTGGTATCCTCGTCGAATGCGAAGTTACTTCCGGTGTTTTCCAAGCCGTCCTTTGGTCCCAGAATTTGTAGCTGCGACTGAGAAAAACGGAAAGGGTTTCTCTTCACCAGCACGGTGAGAGTTCAGCTATCCAGAAACAATGCAATAATATGCGCAATAATATGGTGTATAAAATCACTAGCCTAGTCGAGGCAAAGTGAAACACAGTCATGGACTGCATGTTGGCTAATTTGCTGTCAGGTTGCCCAGGCCTAGACAGATATGATAAAAATGTAAAAATACGTTTTTTTAAAGTTTTTATTAGACAATGTGCGGAAATATGATAGGCCATTTAACGTCTAATTTCCTTTTAAAGCTCAACACATTTGGGAGGCTTACTATACAATCTGGGTGTTTGTTCCAGAAGTTGACCACACGGTTGCTGAAAAAGTGTTCACGTGCCAGCAACCTGGGCCTACTCTTAAGAAGTTTCATAGAATTACCCCTCGAAGCTGCTTTAGGGGCAAGTTTAAAGATTTTAGTAATATTATCACCCGTAAGACCCTTTAGAATCTTGAAGGCTTCTATTAGGTCACCTCGCAGCCGCCGTCTCTTTAGTGAACAACCTGAGGTCCTTGAGTCTAGACTCATAGGTTTTACCTATCTGACCCTCAAAGATCCTAGTCGCAAGGCGCTGGACCCTTTCGAGACATGTTATATCTTTTTTAAGTACGGTGCCCAGGATTGAACGCAGTATTTCAAGTGAGGCCGCACATGACTAGAGGTGACTAAATCAAATCACACGCCCAGATTTGCTTTGACGGTATGCGGTTGAGCACCCGGTACTCCGATATTGAGTATACCGTTCGTACGTTTCACACGTTTTTGTTTGCGGATAACGCCCAAATCGTCTATGTATAATAGAAAGTGCAGCTTACCTAGCATGGATCCTTGTGGGACTGGGCTGGTGGTTTCTAACTGTTGGGATAGCATTCCTTTTACTCTTGCTCATATGTGGCGATCTGACAGTCAGTCGCTTAACCACAAGAGGAATGGTTTACATATTCCTAGACGTATCCGTTTTTCAAGACGTAAATGGTGATTAAATCTGTCAAAGGCCGTAGAAATGTCTAAGTAACAGACGTGAATGCAAGAACATCTATTCATCTCCTTCATCCATTCATCTAACGCTATGAGAAGCTTCGTTAGACAAGAGTGATGAGATCGAAATCCGTGCTGCGCTGGCGATAACAAATTACGCAATTCAAAGTGTGCAACCATCTTTTCCGATACTATACGTTCCATTACTTTACCAATAACAGGTAATAGTATGACGGGACTATAATTTGCAGCGTCAGATCGGCAGCCTCCTTTAAAGATAGTTGTAATCACGCCGGACTTCCAATCTTTTGGTACCACTCCCTTAAGCATCGAAGCAGTTAAAGAGGCTGGAAAACGGTTCACAAAACTGAAGATGACGGAGCCTCAGCCCATCCGGTTTGATGCCATCCGCACCTGGGGATTTGTTTATATTCAGTTTAAGCAATTGACTTGCAACAATGGATTTATCGAGATTTCGCCCGATGAATTGATTCCTAAATCGCCTGAATATTCACAACATTCCAATATAACTTTTGACACGAACACTTTAGACTAATAAACCGCGAGAGCATTTGCGGTTTCCAACGCAATCTCAATGAGTTTTTCACTATTTTGAGAGGCAAAAATACATTGTTTGACATTCGCTTTCGCGTTTATGATTTTGTATAGTAACTTTTGGTGGCGTTCCATTTTTGACATGAGCATTAACTGCTGCGCTTCTGTGTTGTCTATTGGACGGCGCTGGAGGCGATTATGATATTATTAATAATAATAAGCAACACCACCAATGCTTCTCTCTCGATCGTTTTCCATCAAATTGATAATGAGAATGGATAACTCTGACTTAATCAATTGGGAAGAATACCATGTTTATGAAATTGTGATAATGTCAGGTAAGTGATGTGAGCATATCTCGGCTACCTCTGCCATTTTAGTAGAAATGCTTTGCGAATTTGTTTATACACATCTTATAAAGTTTGTAGTGTTGAACTTATCAAATAAAGTCTGAATGCTCAATTATTTCGGAGCTATCTAATAAGATTCAGTTTGAACTGTATCACTAGTCGTTCGTATGTCGATACTATTCGTTTGCCTGCTTCTGATTATCAGCCAGGGCAAATTCAACTCGACTTTTGTGTTGGGTTTCTTCTACTAGATCTCCATTCACGCTTGTTAGTATCGGGCATTCCGGTTGTTAAGAGGATAAGCTTTAAAAAGCTAGGACCTTGCCAATTATAGTTGGCAGACCGCTGTATCCTGAAAGCATGCACAACTATAGCTTTTCAATGTTTGTAACTGTGCTTAGACTTTCCTTGAGAATTTGAGTCAGCAGCATCTTCCAAAATGCCTAGAAGTACAGTACTTCTGGGTTTATTTTCTTCTCGAGATTTTTCCGACAGCCTTTATTGCTCACTCCCAAGAGAACCTACAGTCGCTAATGGACTGTTTTTCGTCGGCATGCAAACACTTTCTGCTAACAATCTGCATGAGCTAGACAAAAGTCCTTGGTCAAGGGACTGTATCACCTCCAATCATCACTGTTGGAAACTGTCAGCTCGAACCAGTACATCATTTCACATATTTTGGTTCAACCATTGCGGAAAACCTCTCGTTAGACACGGAGATTTATAACCGGATTGGCAGAGCAGCTGTCATTTTGTCCCGATTAAACTCTCGTGTTTGGGGTAACCGCAAGCTAACTGTAAAGACAAAGATGATGGTAATACAGAGCATGCCTACTAAATGCTTTAATGTACGCCAGTAAAAACTAGACAACCCACGCAAGACACGAAGCATCCGTCGTATCTTGAACATACCTTGGATGGACAGAGTGACTAACGCTGAAATGCTTTCAAAAGCTGGTCTACAGAGCATGTTCACCCTATTACGTCAGCGCCGCCTTCGGTGGCTTGGTCCTGTCTATAGAATGGAAAATGGTCGTATTCCGAAAGATCTACTCTATGGTGAGTTGCAATTAGGAAGTCAGCCATTAGGCAGACCGCACTTACGGTACAAAGATGTTTGCAAAAGAGATATGAAAGCTCTTGGCATTAACCCTGCGAGCTGGGAAGAACTTGCTCTTGACCGTTCATATTGGAGGCATTGTGTAAAGCGTCGCCTGCGAGCTGGGGAGGAGCAGATACAGCTCTTGGCTGCTGAACACAGATCACGCTGATGGCGTGCAACTGATACCCAGCGACCGAGTTATGACTATCGTTGCCAGCGCTGCGGGAGAGATTGTTCCTCCCGAATCGGACTGTTTAGTCATTTAAAAAGCTGTAGAGCATGGAAATTCATGCGATTGTTATTTATATCTATGGTCGTCATCGACCGAATGAGGCCAGCAACAACATGTTGAGTCCATTCTCGTTTCTGCTAATTTGAGACATCAATTATCCCAGTGAAACTTGCCCGATTTAGTCATCATCTGCGCGGTTATGTAGGCAAAGTTCGGGGTGTTCGAGTATACTGGGATTTCTATAGGCTTTTTGGCAGTAGTCTCTAAATCAGGCAACAATCATACAAATATGACGTTTATTAATAGTTCATTTAATTGTGTAATCTTGATTCGAGTCCATTTAGACGCGTCTCAATTTCTTTCCAAAAGATTTTGCTTCCGATGATGTCACTGTTAGTTTGGCTTTTGCCAGCACTTACAACAAACAAGCGTCACACGTGACAGACCTCACCTTTGGACTTACGACCTTTTGGCAAACCGTACACATGCGGCCAGATGAGCTTGGTTTTTTATCATTACGTCAGGGTTGTGTGCAGCACTGTTCAGTGGTGTGTGCACAAGTAGTGATTCTGTCGAGAGATCGATGATGAATATCATGATCTCGACAAAATGCGGTGCTCACGAATAAGGGTAAAATTATAATTGAATACTGCAATAAGCTTTAGAAGCTGATCACACAATGTTAAAAAAATATAGCAAGTCGATGGAGAAAAAAGATCTTTTCGATGACGTTAACTATTTTGAGGACTTGAAGAGTAATAACTGTGTTGCACGCCTAGATTCAATATGGGAAAATCTCGTATTATCGAATACCGTTACGAGAGTTGTATATCCAGTAAGTTAATTTCGAGCGAATTCCAAAAAGGTATATATATCCACGTAAGTGTATGTGTAAGAACGGTATATTCTGATAATCGGGAGCTCAAATTAATGCGGCCGCACGTCAAAATATCGATCGTTAGGCTGCGTGTGTTCCTCTTATATCCACATGCAACATTGACTACGAGACAACCACAGAAGAACAAGGATCGCGCGTGGAAAATAATTATATTGATAATATTGTGTGTTGACCATTTACAAATGGTATTAACAGAAGAAGAATGTCAACTGAGTTACCGAACAGAAATTTCTGTAAATGTGTGTGCTAACGATAATTAAAAATCGATAGATCAATAATACGCTATCGGTAATCTAAATGAAACGATGATGTCGAAGTTAACAAATTAGGATGATATAAAGCATAACACAGTACAAATCACTACAGAAATCTCTTTATAGCGTCGGAAGTTATGGAAGGCGCTTCATATCCGCTGAATTACCGAGAGAGAGAGTTTACATTCCAGTGGACAGTTCAGAGAGAATGTGTGTATGAACATAAACCGGGGCGTTTTAAGCATGATAATAGAATGGGTAAGCTGTTACAATAGACAGTCCGCTTTTTCGGCCATTTGATACTACGTCCTAAACGTGTTTGTCGCACTAGAGGTGATTGGTAGAAACCGGGGGTGATTTTTCTGAGGGTTGTAGTGGTTGAGGTCACTGTGGAAAACGTCGGTCGGATTGGTAGAAATAGGATATTTCGGGTCACTAGAATTTGAATGAGAGACATATGTTTCGGGATGGATGGCAGAATCAACAAACGCGAATTTCAAGCGGTCAATGCTAGCCGTATTTTGCACACCATTTTTGTTGATGACAAAATATTTTGGTTGTCTGAATATTCCAGTGTATGAAAGTTGAAGGTTTTGTGAATTTTGTCGCTTCTGATAAAAACGAAAGCACATGACTTCAAAACACCTGCGATATACATAGTATGAGTTTGTGTTTCCAGATGGAAGAGCACGTAATTCTCGCAAGTATGTACGTAAGCGTTTGACGTTATTTGAGAGGTCGATGTCAATAGGTAAATCGGATGGAGCTCTGAGTTCACCGCGAAGACGAAAACTCGTGTCATACACCAACTCTGCTATTACATGCCCGAAATCATTTTTATAGATGTACTAAATGCTCTGGCGAGTACTACTTCTGTCCATGTAGCATGGAAGCGGCCTCCAGTTGACAAACAAATCTATCCACTAGACCGTTAGAGCTTGTGTGATTCACAGTAGTTGCAATGTTATTTGCAACTTATTCAATTCGCAAAAAACGTGGAAATAAAATTGCGAGTCGCGATTAGTGGTTGTGTTATATGGGACACCTTAATTGCAGGAAAGAATAATTGCCATTTCGGGCGTGATGTCTGTAATGTGAATAGCAATGAGTTAGCAGATGAAATGGTCAATTTAAGTGAAAATCTATAGGAAACCGCTGGATACAGCTTGCTAGCCTACTAAGTCCATGTGAACATGTTGAAAACGTTCGTGTGCCTGAAGGAAATGTTTCGAAGAGCTTATTGTACGGCACTGGACTTTACTGCATTGACACTGGATGCTACATTTTGGTCTACAGTTGAATATTTTTCTGCGTGTTTGGTCATGCAAAACGGTCAACTAATTATTTGCTAGTGGCTCAAATACTTGAGTGGGATGAACCATGAAGTTCGTCCGTTTGAGTGATTAGGGAATAATGGGACGGGGTTTAGAGGTTGAAAAGTCACGAAGGATGGATAAATTTAAATCCCGGGAAAAAACTTATTCGATACGGTTTGAACCCTAAGGTCGATACTTTTAAAGTTCTTCGTCCTTCTATTTGGATTGATACTTGTTTGAGATCGAATAGAGGCTGGTTGACTTCATGTATCTACATTCGGAAAAATGCGTCAGCGACTGTATTAGACAATCCAGACAGATAGCTGATGTCCCCGGTAAATTGACTTAATCCACGCGACGTATTTTTCTGGGTGAATATCGATTCTTGGACGCAGCAAAGAGCAATAGTTAGAGGTTTTTGATCTGCACAGACTGTCAAATTCACGGCTCGCTTGCAAATTTTGGAATTGTCGTATCAAATAAAAGATAGCCAGCAACTCCAGACCGAACATGCTCTACCGGGTTTGAGCTTGGTGAATACGGCGAGAAAATGAAATCGAGTTACACGATGATATTGTTTACTTATTGTTGAAGGACTGCGCTGACTGCTGACAGATATTTATCAAGATAAACCATAATGCTGTAGTAGCAGATAAGTTGAAAAACGTCACGAAGATGTTCAAGATGTTCAGAGAGATTTGCATTAGCGATTGAGGCATCATCAATGTAGACGTAGACGAAAGAAATGGCAAGGAAAACTTGGTCCCCGAATCACCGAACGGTCTGTGCAGCATTGAGAAGACCAAATAGCATCGTTAGAAATTCGAACAGCCTAAATGTAGTGATGATTGCAGTTTTGGCAATTTTTCATCAGCTACGGGAATTTGATGATATGCGCGCACTAAATCAAATTTTTGAATCTGATATTCCGTGAACAGAGTGCGAAGTAATGTATGTGCGGAATAGGATATCGATCTAGAATTGTGACGCGATTCAAAGCACGATATTCACCAGATGGACGCCAGGCGTCCGGCCATATGAATAGTTGTGTCCCAAAATGAGTTGGATGGACGGATTATTCCGAGTTCCATCATATGCTTGAATTCTTATTTGTTGGTGCTAGTCTGTGTGGTCTACAGAAAACTGGAGGTCCACAGGGTTAAAATATGTTGTTTGATCTCATTTTTAGAAGCATGTAGCGTGCACAGGGTTTTAAGAGAACTAAAAATTCCTTCATGAGAGAAGCGTACTTCAATATCAGATCTCCAAATGTTTGTATATGTGAATTGCGCAAATGGCCAATGGTGTTAATCTTTGTGGTATTGTGAATGAGTTTTCGAATACTCATGTTGACTAGAAGATTGAAGTGTGAAAGGAAATTAGGTCCCAGAATAGGGGTTATGGAGTCAGCAACAATGAAAATCCATCGATAGTTACGTCACAAACCGGGGCCGATGGAGAGTGATCGTTTGCCTTATGTGGTTAGTCAACGACCGTTGGCTGCTTCTAGTGTCAATGATGAGTGGGTTCTACTTTCTGAATTTGTGGGTGGGGCGACGCTTAGGTTGGCTGCTGTGTCAATCAGAAAACGCATCTTTGTCAAATTATCAGTGATGTAAAATAACAGGCTGGTGTTACTTCTAACGGTTTCCCTGATTGCCATGTTGTGGTTTGAAGCTGCGTAGGAACGTGTAATTAATAGCTTTCGAACCGAAACGGCGATGGTAATAGCATACGCCTTGCTGTTAGTGTTTGGTCATGCGATTTGGTGTTCAAATGTTGTTTTTTCTACTGTGAGAACCGCTTTGATTTCTGGTTGAGTGTTGTATTTGCCGAGTCATATTCCATATTTCTGTTCAAATCTGCACTAGAAGTACAATAAGTGGAAAAAATTGGCTGACGGTGCAGATTGGTGTGTTCCGAGAGATGTCATAGACTTCATCGGCTTCCAGGATAACCAGGAGCTTGTGGAAATCATTCGTAGTAGTCTGCAACCAGATCTGATATATCACTCGTTCGCGACTTTTTGTTTTCCCTTGTAACTGTATCACATGGCCTAATTGTTGTAAAGATTTACGACTACCTAGCACGATGTCGGCTGAGAGTTTTCGCTAGTTTTGTCTAACCAATTCGATGGATAAGGTAGTTTTCAGGTTCTCGTAAGGATCTGTGGCAGGCTGATCGTAAATTAAATCGATAAGTTCTCTTGTAACAGAGGTTGAAATCATTATAATCACTGAGGGCTGCAGCACATGGTGCCATGGTAATTAATAGTACAGTTGAAACTGCTAAACATAATATTCCACCGGGGTAGTTTATGTATTAGAATCGATTTAGCTTACGAACAGACTACTCCATTGGGTCTTGAGTAAGTCAGAAAATATTTACACGTTACTGGTAGTAAGAGATATATTTTCCTCGAGATTGAGGAGCAACGTGCCTCTAGCCAGAATCCCAGGAAGTTATTATCTACTGATTACATTCAACCTGTCATCTACGGTTGGCTGCACCTAGTCAGTATGCGATAACTTGGGTTCTGCGACAAATTAAGCACGCCAGGTTATTTTAAACAACAGAATTTGTTGCCAAACAAAAAAGTGCCCGTATTCTATTTCGTGACATGCCAAAGAAGAGCTTACTTCTCAAAATAGTGTTTCTTATGTTTTAATGATAGACAAAAAAGAATAATTATCTAATCGATAAGTGATTATAGGTTTTTAGCACTGAAAACTACATTGATATTGTAGTGTCGCTTATTTTACTTTTAATTTTGACCATTTTTGAGAATAATTTGTGCATCTCTTTATGTGCATACATTTGTTTCCCTAAAATTTAGTATTCAAAAATCGAGAATTATTGATATAAAAAGCTTATAGCTGTTAAACACCACGGGATATTTGCAAAAAAATCAATGCGTTGGGAATATTCACAGCTTTTGTAAGTAGGAAATGCTAATTATTGTCTCGGTATGATTTATGAAATATTCTTTAGGATAAATATCGTGCAAAGTTACTTAATAAATTATATAAAGGGTTTGTAGGGTGGAATTACTAAGCATAAATGTATTCAGTTTGCTAGTGTAAATTCTTTTACTGGATGATAGTAAAACGTTTGACGGCAGGGAGTTCTAAAACGAACAAACGCTTACCGAAAAGAAGAACCGACGGCAGTTGCTTTGAGAATGTGGTATATCCAATGCCAATGTGTGAGTGCATGTGGTATGGCTTGGCCGGTGTCGAAATAGATTTATCAGATGATGAATCTTTTAGTTAATTTTTATATTTCAGAATTAAATCCAATCGAACCTGTCTGCGAGCTAGCGTATCCAAATTAAGATGCACTAGTCGATCATCATTAGGAAGGTCGCGAAGACAGCCCATAATTTTAGTTGCTCTGCGATAAATATTCTCGCACAGCTTTGTGTTCTTTTGTAGCCATGGTTCCCAAGCTTTCAGTGGACTCAAAGAAATTACATCCCCGTGACCATTATTTCTGTAATGTTGGTATCCATGTTATCGAGCACACAGAGAGTCATGAAGTTCTCTCTGTAGCACAGCATGTATTCTGAGAAACATATTCATGCCTGACTAACTTGCTCACAACTCTGAACGATTGGACACAAGCGTTAGATATTTAGATGCCAAGATTCACAAGCACACCTCAATATGGTGCCTGCGTGATCCATTCAAAACAAGCTACGCTTTGGTGGAATACATCAGAGAAAGATCTCGGTACCTGGATAAGTAGAAGTTTGAAAAACAGTATGTAGCGCAAGGCCGTCTATAAGCGTGCATGCAACATACTCAGCTTACTCGGACGAGATATACCTAGCCGAGAACTATACAACGCAAGCTTTGGCACCATAGTTGGTTGTCTTGCTACTTGAGTGAATTTATCATCAATACTTACTGGAATGCATAACCTATCCTTTGAGCAGTGAAGGATTGAGTAATCACAAACGCGGGTGCATCCAAGCTGAACTAGTTCTAGCCCACAGCATAATCCGTACGGCGTAACACACACTGAGTTACATATTAAGAAGAAAAAGAAGAAAATGGCTTTATTCGTCTACACAAATTTTCAGCGATATTTCAAGCTGGTTTCCGTCCAGGAGTGTTCCATGCACAGCATCATCTCAGTCCATTAGAAAAGTGTTTTCAATTATCCTTTTATTAAAAATCAACACCATTTGGTAATATCTTTAACGATTTTAAGTATATTGACTCAATATGAAATATATGAATTTTGTACAGAATGTCATTTTCCACTTCTAGACATAGGTTCCCGTGTCTGGCTTATCTCATCAAACGTTTTAGACTATGGTTGAAGCTGATGTGATGAGCCAGTGTAGTAGTTTGACATTTTTGACAGTATAGTCCATTTGCGCCGTTCCAGCGAACTGGGAATCTCACTGAAGTAGCCGTGGTGATTGACCGTGATTAATGGTTATTTTCAAACGGGACGTAAAATTAGATTTGTGACACCATGCAAGTAATTCATCAAAAGCATGAAAATAGAATATGCTCTTTTAGGTGCAGACGAAAAAACTAATAGTTTGATATTGAAATGGATGTTTTAGCGTAATATTTTCTATTAGCATCGAGCAAATTCAAAACTCTTTTTCTCATAACATGTGATATTTGGAAGCCGCTGTTAAATAGGGTTCCGATGTGTATAAAAATGTTAACTAGTTTTCCGGTATTTTAGAGCTCAATAAATCTCCGCCTGATGGCTGCGAAAAGCCAGAAACCGATGATGGTCTGTAAATGCGAGAAATATGGACAACATTGCACAACCGGTTTGCCTCCTTCGGGTGGAGAAAGTGAAATTCGGTTCATTCAGACTTGAAACGTTGGAAAAGAAGTAAACATGGTTGTAATTTAAAAACACTGAAAGCAAACCACAGTTTTCAAATACAGAATCATATATTGATCCCCTGACAACTGCGCAAGAAACCTATAAATGTCCACGATATTATGCAGCTCTATTCTTATTTCTATTATTTTACTACTCGTAAGTAGTCTAACCTGAAACAAAGTTCACAAAGTCTCGTAGATTTGTGACTAAAATCGCGGTCGCTCTGCCACTCCACCAAATTACGATGCGAATGAAAATATAACAAAATAGCAAAACGCGTTCGTATAATCAAAGAAGCAGACTTAAAAGAACTAATGGTTGGCTGTTGAGCTCTTGTAAAACTGTGAATTTGACATGCAGCAACATCAACCGTTGTGTGTTGCTTATGGTGAGCAAATTGTTTCTGAAACTTTTGGGGATGTACCTTCAGCATACGATCAACAATCTCAATGATTTGTAACACCTCTTGGAGGTCGGAGTAATTATGATTGTTTTCCTATTATTGGTGATGATGCTAACAGAGAGACGGTGGGTGAACATCGAGGCTATCCGTTGGGCGATAAATGGGGCACACAACTTCAATAACAATTTAGTTAGCCTTTCTGGCTCAGGCGCTTTCCCTACCACTGAAGACATCCTTTTCAGATATGCCAAATAGCACGTCATCAGCTGTTAAATGGGTAAAAATTGTCTGATGCATGTGGATATGATATTTACCATTCCAAATTGAGTTAATCTTGCGAACAACATCAGTATTCAACTGGTTTTCAGTCACCGCATCTAGTGAATTTTCGGGAATCCAATGGAAATTATAGTAGTGTGCAGTTATTGTTAGCTAACGTTGTTTTATCTGAGAGCATAAATATATAAAATTATACATTTGAAACAATTATTAGATGGACTGCATACATTGAAACTTATCTTGCTTCATCCAACTGATTAGGGTGAAGATCTCGAAATAGATGATGCAGTACAAGTGCAGAGGGTGAGCAACAACGAATTTTCTGTAAACAAGCGCCTTACGATTCGGTTGAGAATTTCTACGCCATTTCTCCCTCCGATGAGTTCAATGTGACTACAGTTGCTTCATTACAATTTTCATATTCCTCAATGATATCGGGTTCAACTATGAAACCGAAGTGATGTGAAACCGCAAAGATATATTTTGGTGATGACTGTGATTCACACAACACGTATCTATCGCATTTGCTGTACACCGTGATTCGAAACTTGGATTAATCCAGAAGTCACGTAAAAATGCATGTGTTCGTGGTTAAGCCCATGGATTCGAACAATGTTACCATATTTGCATGTATTATCATCACACACTCCCTCAAACTGACAGCCAATATGGCTGATGCCGTTCATAAAAATTGGAAGCAATTTCCATAAAAATTGCCCCGGGAGATTAAAACTATTCCTAGACGCCTCAAAACTAATGCTAACGAGGATGATGCAGAAAGTCTAAATACTGAGTAAAGTGAAAAATCCAAATCTCGTGAACAAACGGAATTCCGCCGACTCTATCGGTGTCGGTGAAGAAAATTACCTACCGACTCAGGCCGAGCCGTACAAATAATTTTATCTCATGAACCGTCTTTGCTGTCAACATCGGTTTTTGTATACGAATGCCCAATGCTTGACAAACACACTACACGAATTGACTGAACTAACTACCACACACTCGTCAGACGTGATTGCCGTAACTGAGACATGGTTTTATACAACTTTAACAGACAATGAAGTTGTCATTGAGGGTATGTCTCTACTTCGTCGCGATCGCCTGACTCGAGGAGGTGGTGTTGCACTTTACCGCATTCGGAGTTTGCTCTGCCAAGTGATCATTGATGACGACTTACAACTGCAAGACACATTATGGTGTTCGCTGAATGTAACAGCAGGAGACAAATGCATAGAAATTAATCTACTGCTGAAAATTCGTGAACACGAATAAAGTCATTCTTCTTCTTCTTCCTCTTCTTCTGCTTCTTCTTCTTCTAGTGGGTGTGATTTACACTTCGCCCTCAGCCGACAAAGCCTACAATTCAGCATTACTTGCAAATATACGCTTAGCGGCTATCATATACCGCGACAAACTTCTTCTGATCGGAGACTTCAATCTTCAGAACTTTAAAGGAAATTCAGTTCACCCATAAAACTACTTAAATGCTATATATCAACAGTTGCTGGAATAAATTCACACTCTACAACCATATTTTCAACAATACCCGATTTCGAGGTACTGATACGCAGTCTATCTTGGACCTAATACTGACAAATGATGAGCACGTGATTGTAAGTCTCACTCATGAAGCTCCAATAGGATTCAGTGACCGCTTAGTTATTACGTTTGATTATATTTGCCAGGCAATCAGAACAAGTGATACCAGCAAGCTGATTAGAAAAATTGAATTTTCAAAACTTAAAACTATTCTTAAGAACGCCACAGACTCTTGTCTTAAGTCTGACAACGTGCACG
>JACCGJ010000890.1:0-12218 GCA_013407085.1 Atriophallophorus winterbourni
GAACTACTGCGTTGGCCCCTACCTATTGATGTCTATAATTTTTTAACGCACGGAACTACCGTCCATTCAAAAATTCTTTTTCCTCAGTCTGTGTTGCCATTGAGGATTATTTTTGCTCCACCTATGAAGAACACGGATATGATCATACAAGTAACGATTAGTGTAAAAAAATTTATACGTATATCTTATGGTACTGTACAGCAATTTGCTTTTTTAACCATAAATCTTGAATCTTGAATCTTCACGCCAGATTCAAAGGACGTAACAAGTATCGGCAGCCTCGATGGACGGTGTTACACTACAAAACAAATAATGACTGCATCCTCAGTGTCAATACGGATGGCCTAATTTTCTGCGTTGTCCTGGACAATTTGAATCAATCCCAGTCTATGCCATATCCATTAAACTACAAGATATTTTGCCTCGATTGCATTATGTTGTTAGTTTCACTGTGTAGGGTCATTTTGTGACCTTGAACTCGAAGTGGATTTGATGGCTGACCAAGACAGCCAGGTCATTCGTACGAGCATGCAGTTAGTTAGTACTTGTGGAGCAATCACAGAAGAGATATGCCTCACTCGATCGATCGATCAAAACCATGTGACCGTTTACTTAATGACCTTCGTTCAGTGGCCAATAGTAGCATCACTCATTGCTAGCTTTCATCCGACACTTAACGTGATTGGTCGAATACTAGTTCACCCCACTACGTAGGCTCATCCTCATGCCTGGGATAAATAGCATCTTTATACCGTAGTTGAGTCTGTTCAAAGGTCGATGGTTTAGGTTCAAACACCAAGCATAGTGATGTCTTTGAGGAAGTAAGAGTTGTTCTCCACCAAAGTGGCGATTGTCTTTTCCCTGTTCCCCGTGCGAAACAAAACCGTCGCTGAAGGTAAAGATGGGAGTGAACTGTTTGTCCTGTGTCATCAAAAGGTTGATTTCAGTATGGATTGGTGGAAATCTGAAGAGAACAGTTGACTGACAGAATGTATATCGAATGGCTAGTAGATAGTTGAATATCCTTCGAAGAGTGTTTGGAAAATATTCGCTGGTAACGTTACCAAGGATAATGAACGTTTACCGTCATTCTACAATGAATTACGTGGCAGTGGTTTGTGCTTCTTGGCTGTTGAGAGATATTTCTCCCTTTGTAAAAATTTACCAATGAGCGACAAGGTTAATGAAGGGTCTTTGCAATGTTCCGTACACTGAATGATTGCGACGCCTAGATTTATGTGACTTCATTGGAAGGAGCATTCGGAGCTGTTTTATTGTTACCCGCAAAATTATGTCCTCAGAAGGAAACTGATTAGAACAGTTACTTCAAGAGTGTGGTGAGAATGGGAAACATGTAAATACCTTATCCCTTGACAGCACGAGTTCCCATGTTGATTTCGGCGCCACTTTTCGCGTATTTTGCTTTATTTTCATGGAATTCCATGTCTCATTATGTGGTGGACTCTCACTGCTAGCGATATTTAAAGCGAAATTGGAATTATATATGAAAATGAACATCATTCGCGAACGAGCCAGACAGTTGACACACTCTTCTCGTTATATACTATTATTTTCCACATTTTCATTTGTAATATTACAAGGTAGTAAACAAAGTTATACTTGAATGCCAATTTTACAAACGGTTCGTACAACGAACCACAATGTTCAAACGCAGAATCACATAGTGATTCGTGGTCAAGCACTCACAGCGCTTATGGATGACCAAAGTGATGTGTTGCTCACACCTCCCGCACTTACACTCCACTACCGGTTTCTGGCTGTTTGCCGTCATCAGGTGGAGACAGTAAGATTAGGTTCAGTGAGCCTTGAAACAGTGGATAAGCAGTAAACAAAGGTAGACTAGGTAGTGTTGTAAAACGTTCGGTTTTAACCACAAATCCTTAAACTTCTATAGGAAGACCTAGTTGTGACTTTCAGTTTAGATTCAACGAAATGTTGCTCGTACAATTTGGTCCGTGTTTCAGCTTAGGTGCAAACGCCATAATCCAGGAACCAACGGTGTTCCTTGGCTTTCTAAATGTATTCTCCCTACTCCACTGAGACTAATATCTACGGTTTTCTGACAAATACGCTCGTTATCGAAGAGTTGCAGGAATTGAAGATGATGATGTTGAGCTTAGCTGCTTCATCATTCTGTATTGTATTAAAGGTCGAACTAGCTATCGAAATTTCGAATGGATTCAACCTTATACCTACAAGCTAGTAGAGTCTTGAAATCCAAAATAATTCATTGTTCAGCTTTATTCATCTATGAATGATCACAATATCCTCAACTATCTACACTCAATAACAACTTCAAGTATGTAGCACCTTCAATCGACTGCAACCTATGAGCCATTGAAAAACATATGACACTTAATGCAGATTATTAGCTCGGACAGACGGACTTGATTAAAACCCATGAATGCCAATTTTTCAAGTCACTTCGAAACATGTTTTCCTGATGATATCATCCAGCTTGATGACGAAACGTCCAACAACAACTACGCAGTCTCAGCAAATACCTTTCGAACCACATTCTCAATTGCGTTCAATATAAAACTCAAAGATAGAACGCACCGATTATTGGCAGAATTTTCTACCGTTTCCCGTTCATCTTATTCCGCTTTCATAGTTTCAAGGTCATTGCATCATTATCTTTCATCCCATTGGCCAATCGCTTAAACATGTCCTTCAATCAGCTGTGAAATCGCAACCGAACGCAACGCATCTTATTCCGCGCTCATAATTTCAAGGTCATTACATCATTATCTTACATCCCATTGGCCAATAAAACAGCCAATCGCTTAAAAATGTCCTTGAATCAGCTGTGAAATCGCGCGCGTGCAGCGGTTTAGTCGGTATCGCTGTGAAAAATGTTATTCAATACTCATCGTCGCAACGTCGAATTACACTTGCATTTGGAAGGATGCGTGCGTCCAGAGACGTTGTTCGAATTGGCACAGCTACGTCAAATGCATTTGCCATACGAGACGGTTGAAGAATTAATGTATGCGCTTCTTCCCAAACGACCGTACAGCCTTGCGAATTTTCTTCAAGGTTATCAGATCCTATTGCCAATCGTAGCAGGAAACAAGGTAAGTGGTCAACGCCGGGTATTTCGGAATTGCGTAATTTTCCCATAAGTTGTTCCCCTTATGACATTGGTTGCTACTTATGATTTATCATGGTTCCATGGTTAAGAAGAAGAAGAAGAAGAAGAAGAAGAAGAATGACTTTATTCGTGTTCACGAATTTTCAGCAATAGATTAATTTCTCCACATAATACCAATACAAAAATATGCATAGCGTGCGCACAATGAAATAATACATAGGCCAATGAAGTGTCAGGTTACCACGGGCTAGACAAATGTGACGGGAATAAAAAAAGAATTAAAAAAACAGCGTGAATTAAAAATAGGTGAGCGTTTCTCCAACTTCATAGCATCAATAAATTAGGTTCGTTATATAATGCAAATAAAATATAATATATGAAGTGCCACACAATAAAGTAATACTTGGGCTAAAAAAGTGTCAGGTTACCATGGGCTAGACAATATTTTGTGTTAAATTGTGATTTTCGTATTTTCTTTATCCCCAAAATTAAGGTTTTATAAAGCTCCGAGGCTCTAGATTTTCCAGAGAATATTCGTTGTGAGATATTCAACTGAATTTCTCTAAAGATTCTTTCATTTTATCCAAAAAGATTTTCTCTTCTACATTCTTCGCAGCTCTGCTATAAAATTGAGTATTGGTTCAGCAAATGTCCAAGATAGAGTTTGTTGAGGTAGCTGGTGAGTTAGTATCCTTAGTAATACCACTGATTAATAAACTGAAAGCTTTATGACGACCGGATGTTAAGAAGAAGAAGAGAGAAGAAAATGACTTTATTCATGTACACGAATTTTCAGCAATACATTAATTTCTCCACAAAATACAAGTATGATAAAATGTATAAAGTGCAGCACAATGAAATGATACTTGAGATAATAAAGTGTCAGGTTACCATAAGCTAGACTAATGTGAGGGGAATTAGAAAAATTAAAATTGGAAAATAACTGGAACATCTCAGTGTAATTTAAAAAATTGTCAAGCGCTTCTTTAACTCCATAACAGCTTTCGACTGATGAACCATGTATCGAACCAAGTATGGAACAAAAGAGTTTCTAAATTTGTTAGTTCTCGAATAGGGAATAACATAGTAACTTCGGGTGGAGGAAAAAGATTCACAAGAAGCAAGGCTTTTGTTCAGTGGATGTGAACAATCAGAAGAAATAGTTTCGATGAACCTGTTGCATTCACGAAAGTGACGATGAACAATAGTGTCTCGAATGTCATCCGCAGGAACACAACTCAATCTTGAGATGAGCTTAATACTTCTTCTGATCATCATAAAATCGTTTTCCAAAAGACCAGGAAAAATTACGGGGGAAGAGTTAAGGTAGGTGTGGAATGATGCAAGAAAAAACCAAAAGTTGAATAACTTTTAGTGGTATGGAGAGAGAACGGAGGCGAAGTGCATAGAATGACATTGTTAACGTAGTCTTGACACCAACATCCGAGCCGAGCGTTTATGCTGTTGGCGAGATCGTTGAAATATTTTCGAAACGTCCTGGCTATAAATATTTGAAAATGTGTATTTCATGCACCGTGGTTCACATTAGATGGTCTTTATTCCATTATTACACTATTTAATGTAAAATGTTGCTTGTGGCTTGACATTGAACTTCGAATATCATCCCCTCAAACATTTACTCAATACCCAGGATCGTCTCCGAACACGTTATGAGCATTCCACATTCTCGATTGGATATTCACCGTATTTTTCTTTCGGTTAGAATGTTTTTTCATTGGGATATCTTGCTCAAAGTATTCATCATATGCTCGCAATCAGTAGAGGCTTTCGCTTCAAAGTTCTATGAATACATGACGAACCAAGCGCTATGTGACTGCTCCTATTAACTCTTGGAAGGTTACACCTTTTGTAACGGATTATCTACATCGTCATTAGGTACATTTTACTAACCATATTGCTTTCTTTACCATAAACATTTCTGAGTTTCTGTCCTTGAGAGTTTCATAATTTTAGACGTATGCAAAAGTATAATTAAATGCCCCTGTTGCATACAGTTCGTACAATGAAAGTGATTCTTGGTCAAGTATTCAAGGCGCTTGTGGATGACCAAAGTGATGTGTTGCTTACATCCCCCGAAATTACACTTTACTGCCAGTTTCTGGCTGTTTGCCGTCATCAGGTGGAGATAGTAAGATTAGGTTCAGTGAGTCTTGAAGCAGTGGATAAGTGGTAAACACTGTTATACTTGAATGCCACTGTTGCGTAGGGTTCGTACAACGAACCACGATGTTCAAACTCAGAATCACATAGTGATTCGTGGTCAAGCACTCAAGGCGCTTATGGATGACCGAAGTGATGTGTTGCTCACACAAGATTACAGGTTTCTGGCTGTTTGCCATCATCATGTAGAGATAGTAAAATTAGGTTCAGTGAGTCTTGAAGCAGTGGATAATTGTTGCGTAGGGTTCGTACAACTAATCACGATGTTCAAACACAGGATGACATAGTGATTGTGACATCGAATGTCTATTTGCTTTTTGTATCTAAAAAATCTTGATACGGTTATGTCTGTTTTCAGATGCATGCCACCTAACGAAATATAGTGTTGTTCGCATATCCCGAATAACTAAGTTGTAGTTGCACCTATCTTTCGTTGTAATGACCTTCTTCGTGGTGTATTATGCGTACGTTCCAGACAGCGAATTACAGTATCAACTTCTTCGTGATTGAGCTATGCTAGATGAGAATAAGTGTTTGGGACGTAATGCTTCCTGTCAGTTCTAACTTGCGTTACAGTAAGAGTCCGTAAACTATCATCTAACTGAGATTCACGCAAATTGGACGTTGCTGTTGATGTGAGTTTGCCTGGACAACCGAAGTATACCGCCTTTGCTTCTTGACTCACAACCCGAGGCTTCGCTGGATGATCCCGGGTATGGTATCGACCCAATCACACCAACACTGATTTCATTCTAATATGCTGAGATTGAGTTGAAAGCACGATTTCACCTGAGATATATCAAGCTGTGTAAGATGACCTCATGTGAATAGGATTACTGCAACGTGGCGGATCGATTATTATTGGCGTGGTGACCCTCGGGCAAATTGCGGCGGATTTCTAGATGATGGACAGGAGAGCAGTTTGATTTTCAACATCTAGTAGTGTCCGCGACGGAAAAGCGCTCACTGGATTCACAAGAGCTATTTTAAAAAAGCGACTCATCGTTTAAAAAACGTGTATTTGCATTCATTTCCATCCCATATACCACGATCGGTTGCTTGCTATTTGCGTTCATCGATTAGGAGGTGGCAATACGATCAGCATCCGCATGTATTTTAAACAGTGCAAAAATAAGAAACAAACCTTGAACTTGTAAGTTTTTTGTTGGATAAAATTACAAGGTTATAGCTTGTTTATCATTAATAACACTGTTGCAAGCGCATAAGGATCCTGATCCGACTGTCCCTACCTGATGAGTACAAACAGCAAGAAACCGATCGTGGGGTGTGTGCGATGGAAATACATGCAAATGAATATTTTGTTTCATGGTTATGGGTATAGCCGGGGGTGGTAGTAGGAATGAGCCGCCTACTATCTATAAAATGCTCCCACATGGCGTGCGTCTCAAATAGCCTCTGACAACCAAGTCCAACTCCTGGCCTGCACGAGTGGCTTTCACAAGCCCGGCGGAACTGCTCTTACTGACAGGAGAAGGGGAGAAGGCGGGTGACTGGCGCCTTAAAACCAGTTTGCTCCGGGCAGATGGAGCTCGTCAGCTGCTGGCAATCCATCTAGGGGAAGGAAAACCCTGACTCCAAACCCCCATTGCCTTGTGGGTTACCCGATTGCGGGAAAGGCTTCGGGAGAAAACCCCGAGGAAAAATCCGGAGAGAAGCCCCGTAGGTAGATAACAGGCGCACAGCGCGTTTATCTGCCAGCTCCCTGCTGCCTTGTAGGTTGCACTTGGCTGTGCAAAGGCTAGAGAGGTGTACTCGAACAAACACCGAGTGGTGCTGGGGACATCACTTGTACACTATCCCCAACAAACTTCATGACGATGTCTCAACGTATATCTCAGCTCTCTGCTACGGCGTTCCCGAGACGCGACGCGCCCTTGGCTCTCCCAGCGGCTAGGGTGAAAAGTAAGCTAGCTGGGGCCATAAATATACGTAAGGTCTTTTATCTGGGATGTTGGAACGTACGGACACTGCGTGACGTTGGTAGTCAAGCAATCACGATGCGCTCTTTATTGGACTACCAAGTAGATGTTGCTTGTCTTTCCGAGGTCCGCCTTCCCGGACACGGATCCAAATCGATCAAGGTCCCCGGAGTCGATCGTAATTATTGGCTTTTTTATAGTGGGCCCGAGGATGGATCTGGTCAGCATGGAGTAGCGATAGCGCTCAGCGACCATGCTAAGCAAGCACTCATGTCATGGATGCCTGTATCCCCGAGAATTGCGGTGGTCCGGCTGAGGGGTCACCCTTTGAATATAACAGTCGTTTCGGTGTATGCCCCAACCCTATCAGCCGACCAAACTACAAAAGACGATTTTTATAACCAACTTCAATCCGTAGTCGATAGAGTTGCTGGAAACGACGTACTGATTGTGGCTGGTGACTGAAACGCTCGTACAGGATCAGCAGATTCCGCAACAAACCGAATCCTGGGAAAATTTGGCCTAGGGCAGCGCTGCGCGAATGGCGATCGACTGATCGAGTTTGCGGCCTACAATCACCTATGCGTCTGTAACACTAAATTCCAGCACCCTAAAAAAACACTTGGTTACATGGTACTCGAACGATGGTAGAACGGCGAACCAGATCGATTATGTTTTAATCCGCGCACGTTGGATGTCTTCAGTGCTTGACTGTAGGTCCTATCGCGGAGCCGAAACAGGGAACGCAGCAGGCACCGATCACACACTTGTTCGCGCAAAGCTCCGACTTCGCCTGCTAAACCGCCAAAGGAAAACTCCTAGGAAGCGCTTAAACTTGGAAGCCTTAGGAAACCCGGCCCAACGTAAGAAGCTCATTGACGATATCGCTGAGCGGTTGGATGGGAGTGATGCATCAGTCGAACAACAGTGGTCCAGACTGAAGACCGCTACTCAGACTGCAGCACTAAAAACCCTAGGCACGGCCTCTCGTCGCCGACGAGATTGGATTTCTCAGAACACCATCGAGCTCTCTGCCCGGGCAAGAGACGCCCGAATGCATGGTGCATCTGATTATCGCCTCCTTAGGAGAGCTGCTACACGATCAGCCCGCAAGGATCGTCAGCTATATTGGGCGGAAACCGCATCCGAAATGGAAGCCGCAGCAAGTATAGGAGACTTTGGACGACTGTTTCGCCTGATTCGCAGAGCATCTGGAAGCTGTGGTTTTTGTACGAACCTTCGAGATTCGTCAGGACAGATGATATTTGACCTTCACCAAAAGATAGATAGGTGGGTTGAGCATTTCAGTCAGCTACTGAACCGCCCGTCATCTATCAATGCAGTATTCACTTCCCCGATAAATAGCTGTGAATACCCGGTCAACTGCGAGGCACCATCAGAATACGAGATATCAAGTGTTTTACGACGAATGCAGAATGGTAAATCGCCAGGTGAGGACGGAATTTCCGTTGAACTTATTAAAGCCTGTGCCGACGTATTATTATCTCCGCTACATCGGCTGTTTTGTTCGATCTGGGAGACGGAAGTTTTCCCATCAGACTGGGGGATGTCTATCATTCTACCACTGCCGAAACGTGGAGATAAATCTGTGTGCTCCAATTACCGCGGAATAAGTCTAATCGACACCGCTGCTAAAGTGTTTGCAACGCTCCTGCTTAATCGGTTCTCCGCCGAAAGAAATCTGCGCACCAGAGTTAACCAAGGTGGATTTCGCCCTGGGATGGGTTGCGTAGATCAAATATTTACTTTGCGCAGGATCCTCGAGCACCGTGCACGGTATCAACAGCAAACGATAGCTTGCTTTATTGACTTCCGCGCAGCCTTCGACTCCGTAGACCGTGGTTGTTTATGGGACATCATGCTATCGGATGGGGTTCCATTAAAGCTCGTCAACCTAATCAGAGCCTATTACAGCTCTACAAGGGCACGGGTTCGTGTCTACGGTGAAGAATCGCGTGAATTTAACTTGCACACAGGAGTCAGGCAAGGTTGCCCGCTATCGCCGGTTATGTTTAACTATGTCATAGACTGGATAATGAACCAGGCGTTAACGGAGTATCAAGGGGTGCAAATTTCAACGGACCTATGGATTTCCGACCTTGACTACGCCGACGATATAGTCGTTCTGGGCGACAATACCGAAATGCTGCAAACCGTTTTAGACCGCATTAGTGCCACTGCCGCGAAAGTCGGTCTTGAGATAAACGCGGCTAAGACCAAGGCATTTTTTTATTCCGACACACCAGGCATCCAGCCACTTCGCGTCCAGGGTTGTCCGATCGAATACGTTCCAGTCTTTAAATACCTCGGCTCAAGTATATTGCCCAATGGTCAGGCGAAAGATGAAGTGAAGTTAAGGGTCGATCGTGCTCGTAAGGCGTTTTTGCAGTTGAAAGGCACCCTTTGGCGCAAGCCCGGGATCAGCCTAAAAACCAAGACGCGTGTTTATCAAGCAGCGATCCGCCCTGTACTGCTTTATGGATGCGAGACATGGCCTTTAAGGTCACAGGATGTACGCACATTAGAAGTGTTCGACCATTGGTGCCTTAGGGTAATCTTGGGCATTCGATATACTGACCGAGTATCTAACGCAGCCGTACGAGAGCGTTGCAGCGGACTATCTCCACTTTCCGCTCACATACAACGGCGAAGGCTGCAATGGTTTGGCCACGTCCTCCGAAAGACAGACACAGCACTTCCAAAACTCGTCCTCGACCCCAAACCCGTTCGCACCTGGCGTCGGCGGCAAGGTGGTCAAGTGAAAACCTGGCTGTCAACTGTGAAAGAGGATGTAGACACCCTGGGTCTGCGTACCGTCTACGGAGTTCGCAGGTGGGAACGAGACTGGATCACGATCTGCAACGATCTCGCCTCCGATCGACGTGCGTGGGCTGGTGCGATCCGAGACATCAATGAAGCCGGCTAATCCACTCGTGGAGCCAGCCGCACAAAAGTAAAAGTAAAGTAAAGTAAGTATAGCTCCATTAAACATGTGTTTGGACACATGTGATTAAACAGGTTGGTCGTACCAGTCTCATCCAAAGGTGGCATACAACCACTACTTGTTTACCATTCCTCCACGTATTCAAGCGCATGCGGATCCCGATCTTACTGTCCCTACCTGATGAGTGCAAACAGCACGAAACCGGTAGTGGGGGGTGTGTGTGACGGAAAAGCATGCAAATGAATATTTTGTTTCATGGTTATGGGTTTAACCCCATTAAACATGTGTTTTGACATACGTGATTGAACTGGTTGGTCGTACCAGCCTTATCCAACAGTGGCACGCAAGCGAAACTTGTTTACCATTCTTCCACTGTTTTAAGCGCATGTATATCTTGATCTTACTGTCACTACGCGATGAGTACAAACAGCGAATGAGCTTTTTCGCTCATAATCATGGATTGAACCCAATCTACATGTGTGTGTAGGGGGAACATGTGATTAAACAGGTTGGTCATGCCAACCTTATCCAACAATGGCATACAAGTTTAAACCATGTTCCTCATCTTTTGTTTGGATATAGTTTCAATAGTCGGAAATCACACAATGATGCTGTAAAACTTCCCTGGCCAAACAAACACGGACCTTTTAAACTTTTGAATCAACCATGTTAACCTGGCTATAAAGTATTAGTACTACGTCTATGTGGCGACCTTAGAGCTGACGGAAGGGTTGTCTAGATGGTACCGACTTTCGTCAGATTTGAGTTAGAACATCACGGCTAGATTGATAACCTCAGCTATCCTCTTATATAATGTTTGACAGCTTTCAACTAGGATTATTTGTTGAGGACGGATAAAATTCAAGCTTAGGTTCAGATCCGCTGTTGTTTAACAGGCAGATACGATCGCAGCTAGGGCTTAGTCAAATCCATTGATCGATTTCGTTCAGTGGTTTAGGGATTGTCTATTGTATCTCGTGGATCCAACATATGAGATCAAATATCACTAAGGCCACAAGCATTATATCTTGATGGGAGCTTTGTTAGTATGCTTGATTCAACTTTGCGAAAGCATCTGTTACGATGCGCAAAGATGCACCTGGCTAGTGTTAGCTTGGAAACGAGCGATTCACTCTTCTCTCGAAGATTAATGATTTTAATGTTTGAAAACATGCCAAACCTGTAACATCATCTACGAAAACACTTGATAAGTTATACGCCCACTCTTGAAGTATCAATGGCGTGTGCTTCTCCGGTACATTCCAGACGCTCGATTAGCTCGGAGGAGCTGTTGGCTTTCTTCGGCAAGGGTCGGCCATGGATGTACATCACCATACTCCACAGCGCTTTAAATGACTAAACAGTCCGATTGGGATGAATCCATCTTTGCCGCAAAGCGTTAGGCCATACGCGGTTGGTCCGTGGGCATTTGCATACTGTACGTTCATCAGTTGCGAGCAGTATCGGCTTTTTCCCAGCCTGCAGACGACCTTGAAACACTGCCTCCAAATTCAGTGGATGAGAGCAAGTTCTTCCCAGCTAGCGGGGTCAATGTCGAGAGATTCCACATCTCTTTTGCAAACGTCATTTCACTGCAAGTGCAACTACCGTGATTTCAAATATCCATAGAGTAAATCTTCCGGAATACGACTGTACACATGAGTTCAGCCATCGTAGACAAGTCTTGTGTCAAAATGTACTGGAATACCGCCAACGTCCGTGTGGCGAGCCTTGGAACTGTTGTCAGGTTCTGATCTTGGAACCCCCCGACATGAGAATTTGGTCAATACAAGTAGCGCTGTATGACCATGTTGGATACAGCTGGTACGACCCACGGTTCAATCACATGAGCCCACACTCGGTTAGATTGTGTTTAAACCCATGAAACATGTAAGAAAAAGCTTATTTAATGATTTTGCATCACACACAAAACCCACGACCGGTTTCGTGCTGTTTTTTTTTTTTTTTTTTTTTTTGTTTGTTTTTTTTTTTTTTTGTTCTTTGCGCTCATCAGGTA
>JACCGJ010000890.1:13218-36191 GCA_013407085.1 Atriophallophorus winterbourni
TAACTCTTGGAAGGTTACACCTTTTGTAACGGATTATCTACATCGTCATTAGGTACATTTTACTAACCATATTGCTTTCTTTACCATAAACATTTCTGAGTTTCTGTCCTTGAGAGTTTCATAATTTTAGACGTATGCAAAAGTATAATTAAATGCCCCTGTTGCATACAGTTCGTACAATGAAAGTGATTCTTGGTCAAGTATTCAAGGCGCTTGTGGATGACCAAAGTGATGTGTTGCTTACATCCCCCGAAATTACACTTTACTGCCAGTTTCTGGCTGTTTGCCGTCATCAGGTGGAGATAGTAAGATTAGGTTCAGTGAGTCTTGAAGCAGTGGATAAGTGGTAAACACTGTTATACTTGAATGCCACTGTTGCGTAGGGTTCGTACAACGAACCACGATGTTCAAACTCAGAATCACATAGTGATTCGTGGTCAAGCACTCAAGGCGCTTATGGATGACCGAAGTGATGTGTTGCTCACACAAGATTACAGGTTTCTGGCTGTTTGCCATCATCATGTAGAGATAGTAAAATTAGGTTCAGTGAGTCTTGAAGCAGTGGATAATTGTTGCGTAGGGTTCGTACAACTAATCACGATGTTCAAACACAGGATGACATAGTGATTGTGACATCGAATGTCTATTTGCTTTTTGTATCTAAAAAATCTTGATACGGTTATGTCTGTTTTCAGATGCATGCCACCTAACGAAATATAGTGTTGTTCGCATATCCCGAATAACTAAGTTGTAGTTGCACCTATCTTTCGTTGTAATGACCTTCTTCGTGGTGTATTATGCGTACGTTCCAGACAGCGAATTACAGTATCAACTTCTTCGTGATTGAGCTATGCTAGATGAGAATAAGTGTTTGGGACGTAATGCTTCCTGTCAGTTCTAACTTGCGTTACAGTAAGAGTCCGTAAACTATCATCTAACTGAGATTCACGCAAATTGGACGTTGCTGTTGATGTGAGTTTGCCTGGACAACCGAAGTATACCGCCTTTGCTTCTTGACTCACAACCCGAGGCTTCGCTGGATGATCCCGGGTATGGTATCGACCCAATCACACCAACACTGATTTCATTCTAATATGCTGAGATTGAGTTGAAAGCACGATTTCACCTGAGATATATCAAGCTGTGTAAGATGACCTCATGTGAATAGGATTACTGCAACGTGGCGGATCGATTATTATTGGCGTGGTGACCCTCGGGCAAATTGCGGCGGATTTCTAGATGATGGACAGGAGAGCAGTTTGATTTTCAACATCTAGTTGTGTCCGCGACGGAAAAGCGCTCACTGGATTCACAAGAGCTATTTTAAAAAAGCGACTCATCGTTTAAAAAAAAACGTGTATTTGCATTCATTTCCATCCCATATACCACGATCGGTTGCTTGCTATTTGCGTTCATCGATTAGGAGGTGGCAATACGATCAGCATCCGCATGTATTTTAAACAGTGCAAAAATGGGAAACAAACCTTGAACTTGTAAGTTTTTCGTTGGATAAAATTACAAGGTTATAGCTTGTTTATCATTAATAACACTGTTGCAAGCGCATAAGGATCCTGATCCGACTGTCCCTACCTGATGAGTGCAAACAGCTCGAAACCGGTCGTGGGGTGTGTGTGATGGAATGCATGCAAATGATCTTTTTCGTTCATGGTCATGGGGTTAAACCCTGTTTATATGACTGCGAGCTCATGTGATTGAACTGGTTGGTCGTACCAGCCTTATCCAACAGTGGCACACAAGCGAAACTTGTTTACCATTCTTCCACTGTTTCAAGCGCATGCGGATCCTGATCTTACTGTCCCTACCTGATGAGTGCAAACAGCAGGAAACCGGTAGTGGGGTGTGTGTGACGGAAAAGCATGCAAATGAACATTTTGGTTCATGGTTATGGGTTTAACCCCATTAAACATGTGTTTTGACACACGTGATTGAACTGGCTGGTCGTACCAGGCTTATCCAACAGTGGCACACAAGCGAAACTTGTTTACCATTCTTCCACTGTTTTAAGCGCATGTATATCTTGATCTTACTGTCACTACCCGATGAGTACAAACAGCGAATGAGCTTTTTCGCTCAAATTCATGGATTGTAGGGGGAACATGTGATTAAACAGGTTGGTCATGCCAAACTTATCCAACAGTGGCATACAAGTGTAAACCATGTTCCTCATCTTTTGTTTGGATATAGTTTCAATAGTCGGAAATCACAAAAATGATGCTGTAAAACTACCTTGGCGAAACAAACACGGACCTTTTAACCCTTTGTCTACTGACGGTAACTCTAGTTACCACCTCAAATTTTAGCCCATAGAAATAAAAACAAGCAGTCTATTGCTCAGTAGCTCCCGTCGGTACCTTTAGTCACCATCGGGGTGCACTTGTCAGGCGGCGTCTGGCATCTGATCCTCGCAGAACTCTTTTTATAGCCAGTCAAGTGTCAATATCATAAAATACGTATGTCCAATTACCGTAGACAAAGGGTTTAACTTTGAATCAACCATGTTAAACTGTCTATAATGTATTAGTACTAAGTCTCTGAGGCGACCTTAGAGCCAATGGAAGGGTTGCCCCGATGGTACCGACCTTCGTACGGTTTGAGTTAGAACATCACGGCTAGATTGATCAACTCAGCTATTCTCTTATATAATGCTCGACAGCTTCCAGTTAGGATTATTTGTTGAGGACGGATAAAATTCAGGCCGAGGTTCAGATCCGCTGTTGTTTAACAGCAGATACGATCGCAGCTAGGGCTTAGTCAAATCCATTGATCGATTTCGTTCGGTGGTTTAGGGATTGTCTATTGTATCTCGTGGATCCAACATATGAGATCAAATATCACTAAGGCTACAAGCAGCATATCGTGATCGGAGATTTGTTAGTATGCTTGATTCAACTTGGCGAAAACATCTGTTACGATGCGCAACGATGCACCTGGCTAGTGTTAGCTTGGTAACGAGCGATTTACTCTTCTCTCGAAGATTAATGATTTTAATGTTTGAAAACATGCCAAACCTGTAACACCATCTACGGAAACACTTGGTAAGTTATACGCCAAAGTTGGAGGCATTGTGTAAAGCGTCGTCTGAAAGCTGGGAGGAGCAGATACAGCTCTTGGCTGCTGAACGCAGATCACGCCGCCGGCGTGCAACTGATGCAATACAACCGAGTTCTGACATCCGTTGCCAGCGCTGCGGGAGAGATTGCTCCTCCCAAATCGGACTGTTTAGTCATTTGAAAAGCTGTAGAACATGAAGATTTATGCAATTGTGATGTACATCCATGGTCGACATCGACCGTAGGAGGCCAACAACAACAACAATCAGTGAGGGGAGGTGCCTCAGGTCAGCCTCATATCCTGCCCCAACGTCCTGTTTGTTATTTACACAATCTTCAAGGTCACTCGATACAACATTTATCGCGTCACCCCGCAATTCACGATTGTACCCTGATTCACCCACGAATTCTACAACGCCATCCACCTCCAGTCGTTGAAACGCGTTTATCACGTGCATGACATTGAATAAAACACTCGCCTATCTTACGTAGGAACACCACCACATTGTCCTGAATATGTCTGTCCGTCCCGGTTGTCAATTCGATCGAATTCGTCAATCGATTTCGCGCCAACCGGAGTACTTCAAGCCCTCGCCACGCGGGGATCGTTTGACCGATATTGACTAATCGAATATCGATCGATAGCGGCTAACGTTATCCCATTCACGTCGTATCCCAGTTGTCGTGATGCCGGAGATGGCCTGGATCTGTTTTAGTTCCACAGCGGCAAACTGACCAAAGCGGTTTCATTGAGAAGACTCGCGCTCGTGCACCAAGTTTAATCACAAACTGATCAAAGTGAACAGTGATCACGTGCGCATTTCTATCGATCGAGTGTTTTGAGTATGTTGTCGGTCGAACCGTTCTGATTGGATTACTTCGTGTTTGATTACTCCGAGTCAGCTTGGGCACGATGGCTGCAAAAGGACATCAAGATGCTCGAGAGGATTTGTCGCAGAGCAACTAACATGGTGGGCTGTCTTGGCGACCTCCCATCATCTTAATTTGGATACACTGCCTCGCAGACGGGTTCGATTGGATTTAATCCTAACTTATAAAATAATGAACTCAAAGATGCACCTTCTGAGGCATCTATTTTGCCTCCGGTCAAGCCATAACACACGAACTCACCCAGTGCACCCCCAAAAAGTATTTAATTCGTTTGTGAAATCGCTGTTCTACAAAGTTGAACTCTTGTGCAGCGATGCTGCCTATAAAAAGCGAGCCCATCAAGAAGTTAGTCGTCGACTTGGTGATCATGGTTACCCTAAGAGCCTAATTAAACGCCAACTGACAAGGGTTAAATACACAGCACCCAAAACGGAAAATGTTTGGCGTGCAACAGTTTCTAAGGCTTACGTTAAGGAAGAGTCAGAGGGGATAAGTCGAATCTTGAATAACGCATGTATACGAGTAACGTATAAAAGGGGTAGAACACTCAGATCCTTATTACCGCATCTCAAGGATAAAACACCTTCAGGCTGCGCGACGAATTGCGTATATAAAATCAACTGCCAGGGTTGCTCGGGAGTATATATCGGACAAACATCCAGAGAACTCAGTACTAGGATAAGTGAACACAAAAATCGAATCTGTAAGAAGACACTCAATTCCAGTGGATATCAATCACTGATAAGAGATTCAGCACTAACTGAACACGTGCTGGAACTCCCTATCGTCAAATGTTGTACAATCATCTAGTCAAATGATTTTCAGGAACAAACTGGATATACTTATGCTCAGTAATTCCACTATACATCCGTTTATATGGCATCATATTTATCCTAACGAATATTTTTCCATCATTCCAAGACAATACATGACATTTTTCTAACTACGAAACTGTCGATCTTCCTAGCGCCTCAATTTTTAACTATGTTTTGTCCTTATACGAATAACTTAGGGTGTTGTAAGCTATGAGCCTATTTATACCATATATTCGTAAATTTTGAATCTTGATGCAGTCCTTCCAAACGCGATCGGTTCGGTGCTTCATGTTCTTGTGTTTCGCCAGAGGATAATGTTCTGCATATTATCCGAAAGCTCGTGATGATGACTCATCACAAATCTACTTTACACCGCCGCTATTGCATCCAGAAGTATTATAATACAATGCTTCTTTGAAGCATCTGATTGTGTCCCTCTGTTCCTTTGTTTCCGCACAGCACGCACTGGAACGAATCACCCACGAATGCGTCGCAGATTGTTCTCGACTCTCAGAACTATGCTACGTCGAGCTTCGCTTCTCTCCGTACCTACTCTCAGGACCCCATTTGAGTCCTGAGGAAACCACCACAATCATCCTGGATGCCGCCAAACACGCCGGGGACAAGTACGGCGTCCTCGTACGAACCATCCTGTGTATTCCTCGGAATTACCCAGGAACCGCGGAAGAAATTCTCTTGATGGCCGTGAAATACAAGGATCAAGGTGTCGTGGCAATCGATCTGGCGGCGGACGACGGTCCATGGGAAAACAACGCCATCCGGTTGGAAGTTGTCGAGGTGTTTGACCGAGCGAAGAAGCTGGGCATTCATCGTACGGTCCACGCGGGTGAGCATAGTCCGCCAAGCGCGGTCGTCGATGCGATTGAAGTGCTTCACGCAGAGCGAATTGGACATGGATATTCCATTTTGAGTGACTTGAAAGTGTACGATTATGTGCGAACAAGCGGAGTACATTTGGAGGTGAGTTGAATCGATTAAAAACGGCGCTTGTTACAACATGACCTTGATGTGTTAACAAGACGACCTTGAAATCAGAAGTGTGAATACAGATAGATGTTTATTTGTAGAATAGATTTTATCTGACCTTGATGGCGGTAAACTGTGCCATAGAAAGCATACACAGACTGCGTTAATGTACGGGCGACAGTTTAATTGTGAATGTGGGATTTGAAGGGTCAGGTTGTGACTGCGGGTTGGGAGACTGAAACTGTATGGATTATTCGGTATGTAAAGATGATTCTGCGCTGGAGAGTGTACAATCCTAGTCTAGTCAGTCGCTGCTCAAATGGTAGATTATGCAATCGGATAATTTGACAGATTGTTGGCATTCTAAACACAAGAAATGTTCTGCAGCATTGGTGGCATTACAAATGCATGCTTGATGAAACATTACCCATGAGGTTCTAAATCTAATGCTATTACTTTCATTAATACCAACTATTGTTGTTAAATTGAATCAAAATTCACCTTGAAGAATTATGCTTCAATGGGCAATAAATTGCACGAAAACCGCAGGGTATATACAAGTATACCGTGTCTATACAAAATACTTTATTGTATGTCCTTGAAACTGGGACTATCCATGCAATAGACGAAAGGAAGGCGAAGACTTTCCATTTTAGAGGCATTCATCTCATCTTCAACATAACGTGTATGGACAAACTAGCAAATGCAGAATTATTTTGTGAAGCTGGTCCCCAGAGGATATCCCCACCTTACAACAACAACGCAACCTACAGAATAGAAAATGGTTGTGTGCTAAACGATTTACTGTATGGAGATAAGATGACCAATCGGCGGTACACAGAAGTTTGTATAAAAGCACTGAACTTTTACTCTACGAGTTGGGAACAACTTGCTCTGGACCGCTTACTCTGGATACGTTGTATGAAGCGCCGAGAGCAGATATTGATCTCGGTTGCTGAACGTAGATCTTCGAAAGAAGTTCTGATGATGATGTCATCTAGCTTGATGACGAAACGTCCAGCAACAACAACTATACAAGCTCCGCGAACACCATCTGAACAACATCAGCAGGTGTAACTGGTATTGGTCGAGCGAGCTGTGAGCACTGCTGGGGAGATTGTACTTCGCGAATAGGAGTGCTTACTGTGAAGCATGGCATTGTCTTCTGCTTGTTACGTACATCCATGGTCCACATTGACCAAAACAAGACCAGCTAAGTAAGCGATAGTTGGAGAATATGTTGTTAATATTTGTGACTACTCATCCGTGCCAAGTTCATCGAACTATTCACAAAGTTGATCACGAGTTCCATAATGGAAGCACTGGACTCGAGTTGCGCTCTTATTTGAGCTCATCAGCAGTGCATATCCTCCGCTTCGGGTTGGGTTCGAACCCCCGACCATCACCATTGTAGTCCCACGTCTTAACGACCTGGGCTACCGTGCACTGTTCGACCGATCGCAATTAAGCGTTTATGAATTGTTCTCCAGACTGGCACATTTGAGTAGCTTTGTTTGCCCGAACAGCCCGGAAGGAGCCAGCAACATCTGTTGTGGTCGCCCAACCGAACAGATCTCCGTGTCAGGTCTTCCCATCGGATACAGTGTAAGCTAACACCGTTTAGATCTGATGGGCATTGTTGTTTAAGCGATAGTTGGAGAATATGTTGTTTATATTTGTGACTACTCATCCGTACCTGACTGTATTGCACGCGCTACTTTCACGTATAGACCCTCGTTATAAAGCGGACTGCCTTCTTTGCTCACATAATGTTGAGCCAGAGTACTTGAGAATATTTGGAAAGAAGGTTTTCTTTGTATTGCTTGAATGCTCTTCGGATGTTGACGATGCTATCGCCATCCAGTTGACTGTCTCACCAAGCGGATGATGACCTCTTTAGCAATGGTTGTACTGTTGGATTTGTTACTTTGAGTAGCAGCACAATAATATTATTTACTAGACGTCACCTGACACGTTCTAGCGCATCCAAGGTGTTGAGACGTGCTTCTGTCTCAATCTCAGCTTAGCAAATGTGTATCAGCATTGTAGACTTAACGAACACATATTTGCGGAGAGATTGGGAGGATTCACTACGGCCTTTAAATGTGTGGGGGTACCGCCAGTGTTTGTGAGGGAAGACTGCGGTATTCTAGTGATATCTCAAGTGGATGATACCAGAATATCCACCAAAAGCTCTTGCTGAAACAAAGGAAAAAGGGACTCAATTTTAGGGAGGTAGTCTTTCCTCTGGTTGGTGGTTATGCATCCATGTGTGAGACAAATATCCAATCTAGTAGTAAACATTAGCTGTGGCAGTCTAAATCCCACTCTGGTGGGTGAAAATATATCTTCTGTCCCGATTTATGATAATTAAGCCGGAGATTTGCATAATTCCTACTACAGTGTTCCATCTTTGATCAGCAGTGGCACGGTAAATGAGTTACTCAGGGTGGTCTTTTAAGTTGCTCGGAATGTAGGCTAATAGAATTTGTCAACCGCTATCTGATTCGCATTTGACGTTTGAGTACAGGAGAACTTAAAGGTGAGCCCACATCACACAAGAGCATGATCTGAATCTATGAAGGTATTCCAAAAGGAGCGGCAGTCCTCAATGCAACCTCTGCAGTGAGCACTTATGGCCGAAGGTTGGCTTCCATCCGGCGAGCGTCATGTGGTACACTGACATCTTTTATGGCGAAAGGATGTGCTGCTAATGAATAATCGAGATTGTGCACAGAATTGTGAGTTGGCCTTCAGGACGAAACATGCCACTCAATTGTGATTCAGATGTATCTAAGCGACCCAGTCTGGCATTCATATCTCTCGCTAAGACAACAATATCTGAGCTTTTTGCACGTCGAAAAAGAGCATAAAGATCGTCGTAGAAGGCTTTCTTCTCGTCATCTGAATTGGGAGTAAGTTGCTGCAATAAACAATCATCTCTGAATAGAAGATTTTGTGTTTGGGCTAATATTAGTGGCTGGTCTAACTGTAAAGAATTCAATCAATCAGCGATGATTCGGCATGTGAAATCAGTACTGCACCAACACATGCCGGGCAGATGGAGCTCGTTAGCCTGGGAGGGCATTTTATCTAGGGGGAGGAAAACCCTGATTTTAAACATGCGCTGGGTTGCGGGATACCCAATCACGGGAAAGACTTCGGGAGTAAACCCGAGAAAATCTGGAGCAGAGTCTCGTAGACGGTTAGTTGGTGCACATCACTTCTTTCTGGCAACTCCCTGCTCCCTTGCAGGTCGCACTTGGTTGTGCAAAGGCTAGAGAAGCTGACTCGAACAAACGCCGAGTGGCGCTGGGGACGCCGCTTTCTACCCAAATTCCCAAGAATCTTTATTGAAGCCGACTCATCCTCTAGGAGGAGATAGTCGCATAAAAGTAAAAGTAAAGTAAGTATGGTAAACGGTGAGGAGGCGGATCTCGCTTCTAACCGCCGAGCGTGGGTGGCTGCAATCCGTGACGTCAACGAAGCCGACTCATCCTCCAGGAGGAGATAGTTGCACAAAAGTAAAGTAAGTATGCCTGTCCTGAAATGGCAGCTTCCGAGTCACCATAGCAGCGCACAAATTAGCGAGTCAAGTGTTTGGGGCAGTAAGTTCCGATAAACAGCCAGCATCAATAGATAGACTATCTAAGGTAAGAGCCAATCCAGCTCTGAAGGTTCCGACATTCATGGCTCCGTTGTGAGCAGAGGTCCGTGATTTTCTAACGCGATCTGTGGATTCACGATTACAGGAAGTTGCTAAGAATGGAAGCGGAAGGGTCAGAAATAGTTTGAAGACTAGCGAGGGTCAGCGGTAGCTTGTTTTGCTTGCCTGCCCTGCTTCATGCCAAAGGTAAGTCAACCCAGTATATCGGGAGGTAGTTTTCACACATAGTTGTTGTCTGTGATATCCAACGATATCGATTTCGTTGTGTGGGTTCACAAAGACGCGTTTTTGTGAGCCGGACTTCGGTTTTCACCTTCCGTTCTAAATGTCCCATAAAACAGTAAAGCAGCAGGGTTTTTCCCAGTTGAAGTCAAGTTCACATATTCTAGGTATGAATACAGTATCTTCCAGTAGCGAAAAAACCCAGCTGTATCAGTTAACTAACACGCCTCTTAAACACAGTTCAAAGGACCTTGAGTCACCACAGAATGCTTCTGATAGATGAAATCAATATCAATAGGAAAGCAGAATGAACTTCGGTCATTCGGGTGAATTCTGGTCAATTTCACACATCGCAATATCCGAATATGTCCTGCGCCACGGACTGTCCATCTTCAGGGACTGGAACTAACTTGCCATCTGCCTGATGTTATCACATTTGGACTTATTCTCACCAAGAACCTAATGAGCTCTTTAGTCTGGAGTCTTGTAGTGGTATCGCACAGTTCCCAGTGTGATGTGATATTGTCAATTTACCGCGACCTTGGTGGGAATCGCCCAAATTGCATGGGGAGATTGCAGTGACCTCGTGAAGGTAGGTCCTTGCTTTCATGCATTCTAGGTATCACCTTTGCAGGGTTGAAACTTTGAAAAAACCGACTTAACGAAAATATCGATCGGTCGGTTCGATCTTACCGCGTGAATTGTTTACCTCGAACGTCACTGCGATGCAAATTTGACCTCAAAACTACAAAACTCCGGTTGATAATTGACCGATGGCTCAACTGGATGATTTGCTCTGGCGTGGTTTTTATGGTAGGCATAGAAACACGCAATTGCGTAATTTTAAAACACCACATTTAGTAGGGTTGCTGCAACTCAGAGGTTCTCTGAAAGGGGTCCTATTGCTGCCAATACCAAGTTAGTAGGAGGGTGTAAGTAATCAGATAAAATAATCTGTAATCATTGTATCAATACTTCACGTGGTTACTTTGTGTGAATTATGTGTAACAAACCTATCTAACCCTGATATCCGGACTAGTATAAAAGATCCGCTTTTGAATGGTCGGTGTTAACATAGAGGAATCACGCTTTGAATATTTGTACGGCACTGAGACTTTTGCTGTATTTCGTTGTCCCCAAAGCTTCACTTTGTTTAACACTCGTCCTATTGTTACAGAACTCATTGAACCTGATCTTACTGTCTCCACCTGATGACGGCAAAAAGCCAGAAATCGGTAGTGGTGTGTAAGGGATGGGGATGTGAGCAACACATTACTTTGCTTGAACAGCATACTCCCTTGTTGGTACGATATAGGTGTTAATTATACGTGGGAGTATCTGCTTTGAGAAACGACCAAAGATCCTTCTGAGCAATGCTAAGATTTGGCAGGACTTTTTGTATACCACAGAACACTGCCGTGAAGACTTCAAGTTCCTGCTAATTCACACGCCCAGACATTTCTCTTCCGTAACCCATGAAAGTTGCTGCGATCCCAGAGAGTATTAGAATTCGAATGATTTACCGACGTTTAACATTTGACATTTTTAGATGTTGAATGGCAGGCAGTTTCGCAAGGACCACGTATGAAGTGCTTCGAGATCTTTTTGTAGAATTTGGCAATCTTCTAAGGTGCGTACGCTAGGCCAGACTTTGATGTCATCCACAAATAAAGTGATTTCGCTGCTGGTCGATTGGGAAATTACCGGCGATAGAATAGCACCCTGGTCAGTTGACAATGTCATATTTCATGGGTTGGAGGAAGATTATGCAAGGTCAATCAAAACCAAAGCGGGTTTCCTGTCCCACATTGTTTTAGGTTGTGTGCACAGTCTTCCAAGGCGGTTTGGGGGATAATCTCCCAATTCCAAAAATACTCCAATGGCACGCGTCTCAAGTACAGCTCCTGGCCTGCACGCCTGGTCCTGTGCGACCTGGCGGAACTGCTTCTACTGACAAGAGAAAGGGCGAAGGCGGCTGACTGGCGCCTCAAAACCAGCATTCTTCCGGTAGGTGGAGCTCGTGAGTCCATGAAGGCGGTCCACCTGGGGGAAGGAAAACCCTTATCTCAAACCTCCACTGCCTTGTGGCTACATCCAATCATGGAAAAGGCTTCAGGAGTCAACCTCGAGGAAAATCCGGAGCCGAAGTCCCGTTAGGCTGTTCGAAGTTTTTCAACTTCGCCCTGCCAACTCCTGCGACGGCATCGTTGTCCAAACGTATCAGCCTTGCTGTTCCTTTGGTTCCGGTGGTGCCGTGGAGAGGGAGCACTTGCTGCGTGGGCAACAGCTAGTTCTCCACTTTGAACTGCCCTGGCGTACATCACAACAGAGTCTTCGATGCAACTCCGTGTAACTTGAACCCTGCGTTTCACACTCACATGTAGATTGCGTTTCGATTCATCCCTGAGTTCAAACTTTTCCAACGCGAATTACTTTCAACCACGACTCCCGCAACACAAGAAATGGTCTTTGAGTAACGTATTGTGGTGCTCACATCCCCATCCCTTACACACCACTACCAGTTTCTGGATGTTTGCCATCGTAAGATCAGGTTCAGTGAGCCTTGAAACAGTGGAAAAGCGGTAAACAAAGTTAAATTTGTATGCCACTGTTATATAGGGTTCTTACAAAGAAACACGATGTTCAAATAGAGAATCACAAAGTGATTCCTGGCCAAGCGCTCGAGGCGCATATAAAAGACCAATGTATTGTGGTGCTCACATCCCCATCCCTTACACATCACTACAGGTGGTGTATTTGAACATCGTGGTTCTTTGTAAGAACCCTATATAACAGTGGCATACAAGTTTAACTTTGTCTTTGTGTAACGTTTCACTTCTGACACAGAAGCTTCGTCAGACGAATGGTGATAGTCAGTCCAGGGAACATGATTAAGTAGTAGTCAACCCACCACCACTAACCTCTAAAGAGCCTTTAGTACGTCTACAGTGTGTCACGTCTCTTGGGAATGACCAGGATCAGTGGTCCATTTTCCTCCTAATGTGTATCCACGTCAATCTAATACAAGTGAACACGGTCAAGGTCAGTTGACACGGCTGCCAACATACGTAAAATTACATAACTAACGAGCTAATGCTATTTTTGAAGAAAAACAAAAATCTAATTAACTAGTAGGTATAAGGTGAATAAAAACTATTTACTTTCGCATCACTGCCGAGCGCGAGATTATGGAGATTTCTGCCCCATCCACCTTATTGACAGCCAGTCGACCTTGGCAATTTCGACCGCCTCCGCATGTAGGCGTTTGCTATACGGTTTAATACCGCGTTTCAATATTGCCACATTGTCTAGATCGACGCTGTGACCCGTATCTAAAATGTGCTCTGCCAAGGCGGAATCACGAATAAGGGATTGATATTCCCTCGCATCCCGGGGCTGTCTCCGTACACGCTTTCGGTGTTCTTCGATTCTAGTGTGAATTTCCCTGGAAGTCTGGCCTATGTAAACACCCGAACAGTCCTTACAGTTGATTCTGCAGATGCTGTTCGCATTGTCTTATCATTGTGGTGCATCAAAACCGAACGGATAGTTTTCCCTTTCTTATAAGTTACGCGTATGGCCGCCTGGTTCAAGATTCTACGTATCGCTTCAGATGTGCATTTTACATACGGTATACAAACTGTATCCCGCCAATTTTTCTCCGATCGGTCCCAAACATATTCCAATCGATTGCCAAGAAAAGGTCAATTCGCCAAACGCGATAGCACATGTAAATCCATGGGGTCAAGATGTATAGTTTACTTCGATGCATGGGTTCAAAGTTCAAAGCTTTTATGGTGTAGAATATATAGGTTCAATGTTTGGATTGGTCGATATGAAGTTTTTCAAGTTCGATTTGAATATATACAAGTTGGGTGAATGTGCAACATTACAGGGTAGGGAGTTCCAGGTAAAACATACAGAATAAAAATACCTTTGACAGTTCAATCTCGAGTCGAGAATAAGTACTGTGTAGTCATGACTCCGGCTGGTTCGGGGTGGTAGTCGTGTGAATAGTTTACTCAGGGGATGGTTGGGTGTATGCAATATATTGAACATAAGAATTAAATCACCCCTAAGACGGCGGTAGCGAGAGTGGAAGAGATTGAAATTGTTGTGCTTTAAACCACGTACGAGCTCTGTGGTCCGATTATATATTCTCTGCAAGAGGCTGACGTCCTTCAGTAGCTAAGGTGATGATGATGATGACGATGATGATGGGGAGGAGGAGGAGGAGTATAGTGATGTTGTTGTTGTTGATGATGATGATGAGATGATCTTTCGAGATTGACCACATGACTATATTCCGGCACATTAGGACCAAGTTTAAAAAGGGTTATTATTTAAGATGCTTCTTTCAGTATTTGGATCATTTCTAGGAGACTCCGTTACTTGTTTCCTTCTTCTTCTGATTGCTAAATGACTAAAACGCTAGCCAATCATTCAAACTCATGGAATATCTAGTCTGCAGTGGTGTAGGCGATTAATACCGCGTGGAAACTTGTCATAAATTTGAAATTCAAATTTCAAACTCACTTCTATCCTCCGTGAATGTGAGTTGAACTGGTTGGTAAAATTCTTTGACCTCCGTGGTCATCTGGTGGCCTTTTCAGAAGGACAAGTGGAGCACTTAAGTAAACTATGTATAATTGATCGAGGGAAACTTTGAGGATGTGAAATTCAGTCGATCGATAGCGCTAGGTTCGAATAATGTCCCCTGAGCTACTTACCATTAATTCAAGAATACCGCTGAAGTGAGTTTTACTCAAGAAACGGATAATTACAACAAGAGACTTCTCAATCCCTTTTCCTGTTCATGCCTCAACGAGCTCATCATACTGGAAGCGTCCGGGTGGAACGCTTAGTAATATCCGCATGTGAATTTCTGTGGAGACTGAAACAGCGTGAACATTATGTGTTGGACAGCATGTAGGAGGACATTGCTCATGTTTATTCGTTACCACAATCAAATGTAGCACCATTCCACTTACACTATATAATTACACACCGGCAAAAGTATTTTAAGACATATTCGAGTATTCCATCACGTCGAACGAAGGTATTCTCACAAAGTCTAGACTATCGCTGCTTGCAATTCACTCACCAGATTGCTTGTTATGCGATACATCATCCCCTTTCGAGTCGAGCAATCTACTTCGTGATCATGGTGAGCAAAGTTGCGTTTAGTAGTCCTGTTTGTGGTTCATGGGACTGGTTAAAAACGTCAGAAAATTAATCAAATTATACCAAACACGGTCGTAGGTTAACACGATCAATTAACTCAAGAATTTGACAACCAAGAGAGTGTCAGAGAACGAAAATGTTTACTAACCTGCACTGCTAGACAGAGTTGATGGTCCTAATTAAACAGGGAGCAATGTTTCACATTAAATTGCGGATATTGTGCATTTTTTGCTGCGTGCTCTGGTAGGTACTTACTTTACTTTTACTTTTGTGCGGCTGGCTCCACGGGTGGATTAGCCGGCTTCATTGATGTCTCGGATTGAGACATCATCATGAAGTTTCTTGGGGATAGTGTACAAGTGATGTTCCCAGCACCACTTGGTGTTTGTTCGAGTACACCTCTCTAGCCTTTGCACAGCCAAGTGCAACCTACAAGGCAGCAGGGAGTTGGCAGATAAACGCGCTGTGCGCTAGTTATCTACCTACGGGGCTTCTCTCCGGATTTTTCCTCGGGGTTTTCTCCCGAAGCCTTTCCCGCAATCGGGTGACCCACAAGGCAGTGGGGTTCGGAGTCAGGGTTTTCCTTCCCCTAGATGGATTGCCAGTAGCTGACGAGCTCCATCTGCCCGGAGCAAACTGGTTTTAAGGCGCCAGTCACCCGCCTTCGCCCTTCTCCTGTCAGTAAGAGCAGTTCCGCCGGGCTTGTGAAAGCCACTCGTGCAGGCCAGGAGTTGGACTTGGTTGTCAGAGGCTATTTGAGACGCACGCCACGTGGGAGCATTTTATAGATAGTAGGTGGCTCATTCTGGTAGGTACAACACTACTTTACTGACATTTGCCGTTCTGTTAGTCCATCGAAAGCGATCAGTCTTGTGATTCAAAGTGATTCAAAGTGGTAATGGTCTAAAAAGCATTTAGCTTAACAATAACCATAGGATGGAGTTATGAGGTATATACGATAAAAAAGAAGATTGACAGGGAAACTCGTGTAGTGTATATCGTATCAAAATTGGGGTTTTCTCTCAAGTATTTGTCCAAATTAGCTTTAAAAATATCCAGGTTGGCTGAGTGTGTAACAGTGGAGGGGAGGGTGTTCCATGTGAAACTTACACGTATAGCATACGAATATCTTCGGCAGTTCAGTCTTGAAGTAGGAATAAGCACTGTAAGTTCATGTTTCCGGCGAGTGTGTGAAAAGTTTGGACAAGGGATGGTTAGGGATGTGCATAATGTTGTACATCAGTATGAGGTCACCTCTTAGTCGACGACAGCGAAAGTCGAAAAGATTGAGACTCCTCAAACGTTCTTCATATGGTTTAGCAGCTAGTCCGGATACAAGCTTTGTGGTTCGGTGGTAAATACGCTGCAGAAGATTGATGTCTTTCTGAATCCATGGTGACCAAGCCTGAACAGCGTACTCCATCGCTGGTCTCAGACAGGTGTTCATGATACGGGGCACCGACTGATTGGAGAATCTGCCGAAAATTCGTTTCAATAACGCCAATACTTGTGACGCCTTTTTGTATAACGCTTTGCACTGCAGTGAAGTCTTCAGACTTGAACTGGTCCAAACACACAAATTCTTCTCTTCACTTGTCCAGACGAGTTGGTCGGACTCAAGAGTGTAGTTTGTAATTCACGGTCTTTCCAATGTTTAATACTTTGCACTTTGAGAAGTTGAAGGGTAGTTTGTTTCTCAGAGACCAATCGTGCAATGTGTTTAGATCTTTCTGCAAAATTTCACAGTCGTCATCATTTGTAAAGTAGATGGTTGGGTTTAAGAGAGCGTTGATAGGATCATTTACTGTGGATTAGGTACCCGAGACTCTATTTGATTTAAAGATGACTGTGGTTTCAAAATGGCGTCTCACGCGAATTTTGTACCAAGGTGTGATATAGACAGTGAACGAACGATCGATGAAGCTTCAATCACGATCGATCGTAAGTGCATATTGTGATTATCGTTCAGTGTACAGACATTGGGTGTGATCCATTCATTCGGTCAATACACGAGTTCAGTTACGGTCGTGTTTTGTCGAACCCAAGGCTGGGTCAGTAGTAGCACATCGAAGATATAACACAAGGTGAACACCAATAAGTTAACCTGCTTTTGTTAGTATTGTTTGGAATATTTGTAGCTCGGGTCGTTGTTGTAGCGTACTTGAATTTGTTCTCCGAGCTTGTTGATCTTATATCGGACGTTTCGTTGCCAGACTAGGCAACATCTTCAGCGATTGTTGGCAAATTGACTGCTCGAAGTGGCACTGACGATTGTATTTGGCCGGCCGACCAATGGTCACATGATCGCATGTGATTGATTGATTGATTGGCTGCCTTTTCGGTTCTTCATCTCAGTTGCATCCGTGCGTAGATGTTGTCCAAGCTCACGTGTTCGTTGATCGATCGTTCACCGGAGTGCCAGGCTTCGATGAACTCTCGTGCTGCTTTGTTATTAGCTCGGCCCAAGATGTGGCAGTTATGCCAGTCCATCTCGTGATCTTCGTTGTCGACGTGCGTTGAGATGAGAGACTTGGTGTCGTGACGTCGTACGGCCAGTTGATGCTCATGGATTCGAGTTTTTAGTTTTCGACCGGTTTGCCCGATTTAGTGTTTGTCACAGTGCGTGCACTGTATTTTGTACACTACGTTTGCGTTTTCATCTTTGGGTATTGCATCTTTCACTTTTGTGAGCACGTTACGTAGGGTTGCTGTTGGTTTGTGGGCGATAAAAATACCGTGAGGTCGTAGGAGTCTTGATGTCATTTCTGATATGTCTTTGACGTATGGTAACGCCGCCCGTTGCATAACATCAGTCTGATCTCGCCTAGGGGGTGTCGTTAGGCATCTACGGATAAAGTTCATCGGGTAAGCGTTCTTCTGGAATAGCTTGTATAAATATTGTTTGTCCTCTTTTTGCAGTGTGAGCGTGCTGCAGTGTGTTCTGGCGCGTTGAAACAAAGTCCGAACGCAGCTTTTCTTGTGTGCTGTTGGGTGGTTACTTTTGAAGTTCAAGATTTGGTCGGTGTGGCTCGGCTTTCTATAGACATTGGTCTGTAGTTCGCCGTTACTCAGTCTGGTGACTTGCACGTCTAAGAATGGTAATTGACCGCTTGTTTCTTTTTCCATTGTGAACTGTATACCATTGAATACACAGTTGAGTAATCGTGAAGTTTCCTCAAGTCTTGATCGTTTAATAATCACGAAAGTATCGTCCACGTAGCGTACCCATAGGGTGGGTTGTATCAATGGTAAAGGGATCTGCTCGAGCCTCTGCATTACGATTTCAGCGATTAGCCCTGAGATTGGTGAGCCCATTGGGGTGCCTCTTATTTGTTCGTAAGCTTGTCTGTTGAAGGTGAATTGTGTTGTAAAGCATAAGTCGAGCATTTCTAATAGGTCTTCTTTGTTAAGTCTTTCTCCATCGGCCATCATTCGTTCGTTCAAAAGTGATGCCACAGTTTGCTTCGCTAGGGTGGTGTCGATCGAGGTAAAGAGTGCGACAACATCGAATTAGATCATAATTTCGTCATCTTGGATCTTGGTTCCTTTGATCTTCTGTAGAAATTTTTCGGCTGATTGGATTGAGTGTTCTGACCCATGGGTAAGGTATAGTAGTCTTCTTCTCAATTCCTTGGATAACTTGTATGAGGGTGCTCCTGGTAGCGATACAATTGGGCGAAGTGGTATACCTTCTTTGTGGATCTTTGGGAGTCCGTAAAACCTAGGTGTCGTAGAATCTTTCGGTTTCATACGAAAGTATTCTTTCTCTGTGAGTCGCCCCAATGTCTTCAATTTATGCAGAGTATTTATGATTTTTCGTTCTAGTTTTTCTGTTGTAGCTGATACAACTTTCCGATAAGTCAGGGTGTCTAGTGGTCGGCCGGCCAAATACAATCGTCAGTGCCACTTCGAGCAGTCAATTTGCCAACAATCGCTGAAGATGTCGCCTAGTCTGGCAACGAAACGTCCGATACAAAATCAACAAGCTCGGTGAACCTGCTTTTCTTAGACGCTGAACAATGAATACTACGCTAAGAAATGGATTTCCTGGGTAACCCGACGAGTATGGCAGAATTCGCAAAAACTTGGTTTTCGTTTTGATATCGTTCTCGCCGGAGAAAGAGACTTATAGCAGACTAGTAAATGTTCATTTATGGTATGCGTAACGCACATACTTTCGTTTTTTTTCTCTACGAGTGTAAATTTTACACCCAGTGGTTGCATCGTTGATGCGATGGCGACGTCAGACAATAAAAATACCGCTTGCACGCAACATGTACCGACAACGTAAATATACGCGTCCAATGTATGACGACATTTGAACAAGCCGCGTGTTACACGATAACTACGCAAACATAACGTGTTATCGATATTTTATCGATCGATCCACCTACGATGATCGTTTAACAGAAATTCCATTGTCTAGAATCGTTTAAAAAATAAACCACATTTAATTAATCACGTTTTTGTTGTTGATGGCCTCCTTCGGTCGATGTCGACCATGGATGTACATCAGTCTTGAAGTGTGAATAAGCACTGTACGTTCATGTTTTCGACTGACACGGGGTGGCGAGCGTGTGAAACGTCTCGACAAGGGATGATTAGGGACGTGTTCTCGGCCACCAACGACTCACCTGTTCCGTAAGTCGAGCTCTGCTGACGCGTGGTTCGCAATCCTCGCTCATATCCAACAAGTTCTTGGCCACCCCGAGACAAGGCATTTCCACCGTCAAGCCAAACTGACACGCGGAGCCTAACCTACGGGGATGCAGTGTCCCGTTTCCGTCGATCATGAACACATCGGGCATGTACTGAGGATTGTGGCTTCGGACTTGGGTGACCAGTCGTGAGAACGGTTCCAATTCCCGATAGCCGAGAAAGGTGGGAATGTACGGGATGGTTAGACAAACTTATAGCGATTGGTGATGGATTTGCTAGTCGGTGGAGGAAAATAAAGAGGCACGTTATGCAGGTATACCGTCTCCGACATGGGATGCGATTGAAAAACTTTTTAGTTTACATTATGCCGATGACGTAGTTCTTCTCTGTCATGACGGATGTTCAGACAACTTTAACTAACCATGTTGTGTTGTTGGCCTCCTTCGGTCGATGTCGACCATGGATGTACATCACAATCGCAACGATAGTCAGAACTCCGTTGTAGGCGTCAGTTGCACGCCGGCGGCGTGATCTGCGTTCAGCAGCCAAGAGCTGTATCTGCTCATCCCCAGCTTGCAGACGACGCTTTACACAATGCCACCAATGTAAGCGGTCACAAAGCAAGTTCTTCACAACTCGCTGGGTCAATGCCAAGAGCTTTCAAATCTCTTTTGCAAACGTCTTTGTACCGCAATTGCGGTCTGCCCAACGGTAGACTTCCTGATTGTGACTCACCATAAAGTAGATCTTTCGGAATACAACCATTTTCCAAGCCACTGCAGCTGTCATTCATATTTTCTAATGACCGTAAATTCGCTAGGTTGTGCATCTACTTCAGAAATGAACTTGATTCTGATTGGTCGAACTGTTTAATTGCGAGAGTATTTTCAACCAATGGGATCAATGAATAAACATTTGCCATGCGTGTGCCAGCGGCAGGTGATTGGCTAACAGCTTACTACGCTCAAACCGCACGGGATATCTTCAAGGATTGATTTAAAACGGGGTTTGGAAAAATCTGTTATCTGATAGTTAGATTTTCGATGGTAAATCAGGAGGATTTAGGTCAGCATAACGTCCGAAACTCAACAATAACAAAACGTCCAAACTAGTTTACCATGGTATGGTATGAAAGCACACATGCCTGATCCAGGCAAAGTGCCGCACAGCTAGAGACTGCACGTGGGCCAGTCCTAGACAGATATGAGAAAGAAAATAGAACAGGAAATGATAGTGAGACTCCAGCCTGTTTCAGCATGCATCTCACTGCCTGTGGCCAATCAATTTAGCACAGTGTTAGCCGCACAGCACAGAAGTACTGCACGATTGCACATCCATGCAGTTACAATGGTAACTGAGAGTATCAAAGTGTACAATTTGCAGGCCTCTATTACATCATAATTTATAAGTTTGCTGCTATTGACCTCCTTCGGTAAATTGTGACCATGGATGTAAATCACAAGCTTCATGTTCCACAGCGTATTGAATGACCAAACCAAAAAATCCTGCAGCGCACACAGCGACCGATCAGCAGTCAAGATCAGATCAAAATGACACTTCATACTGTGCCTTCGAAGTGAGCGGTCATAAGCAAATTCTCCTCAACTCGTGGGATCAATGTCAAGAGCGTTCATATCTCCGTTGCTAACGTCGTTATACCCCGAGTGCGGCTTGTCTAAACGTCGACCGCCAGATTACCACTCACCATAGAGTAGATCCTAGCTGTACTACGACCATTTTCCATTCTGTATACATTAATCAGCTATCGTAAGCGGGGATGCCGTAATACATCATTATCATCATCATCATCATCATCATCACATACAGCATTACACCCGTAACACGTACCGAATGCTTAACTGCCATACAACCATGAAAAAGTAAAATCCTAAAAGATGGGAAGGGTGGGACTTAAATAGCTACGGATTCTATAGAAGAGTAAGCACAAACAAACTGGGGAGAGGTGCCTACACCTCGTATGGAACATGCATTCAAATAAGTTTCGTGAACGTGTAGAGCGACATCAGCATGGCAGCTTCCTTGCGGCTTTCACTGTCATGCATCACAACAAGCTTTCCTCTTCACTCTACTTGACAACACACAAGGTTATACAAACACTAAGAAGAAGATGCCATTGATCACGGTTTCGGGACATATCCTGAAGCGTAACTAGCCATTGCGATATCTGATCGCGGGGACACCAGCCTGGAAGACGCGCTGCGCCTACTTTATAAAGGTTACTAGTAAGGGTTTTTAACTTCCTACGCGACGTGACGGTTTGGCCACCCCGAGATTTACGCCAATCAGGATGTGGCGTCGCAAAAAGAATCCGTTTCGGAAGTCGGCGGTCCAGCATCCGTAAAACGTGACCCAACCAGCGTAACCTATGCAGGTTGATCTGCTTTTCTAGATCAACATTACTACCGAACAACTTATTTCGGAGAGCATCGGTGCGTATGAGATTGTAACAGCTAACTCCTAGAATGTTGCGGAGACATCGGTTGTCAAATACTTCGATACGCTGAACGTTTTCTTTACGTAAGGTCCAGGTTTCGCACGCATACAGTAACACAGCCCGAACTGCCGCTTTATAGACTCTACCCTTGACGAACAGTCGTAATACAGTCAAAATCCCATAATGAAACGCATATTCAATTCATTATTTCTGATCTGCAATCTCACGAACGATTCCTTTACAGACCTGCCCATCCTGCAGTTGGTTAACAGGGGGTGTAAATCCAGAACCCCCCTCGGAACACCCAGTTCGTAAATTCGCCGCAGATCATTTCAATTTTTCGATCAATACAAATTTCCCACTAATGAGCCAACGTTGGCTAATGGACGAATGGGAATTTTGTCAAAAAGCGCTTGGATTTTCCAAAGAGGAATTACGAAGGGGTCAGATTAACGCGGCACATGCTGCATTCCTGGATGATGACAAATTAAAAGACGCGTTGATAAAGCATGTAACTGGATCTTTGGTGCAATTTTATTGACAAAATACATATTTCCCGCAATTATTAGTGTTCACTCTTGATTAAATTATGTTTTAGGTTACTGATTACTGTTTAAGTAGTGAAAAATATTAATTTATTTAAAAAGAAATTGATGAGTGGTTCTATCCAATATTCAAGTTTAATGGTTGAAAAAGCAATTGACTTTACAATGGCTACAGAGTCGAAGTAAGGGTAAAAATTTATCTATATGTATGCAGTTCCGTTTGGAGTGTCGTATTTCCAACACACATTAATGACCTCGGAAGTTGATAAAAGTTCCCCGTTGTAACAGGTTATCCTGGGTTCGGGAAACACGCATAAGAACGTTGTATGCAAGAATACAATCGCCACGCAATTACTTTTGTGCAATTTTTCTCAGATACAGTTGTCTGAGTCGCTCGACATATGGCGTATTTTTAAAACCATTTTCAAGCTTAGAAGCTCTACGATATGAATGGTCCAGAAGTGAAATATCTTTATG
>JACCGJ010000892.1:0-23043 GCA_013407085.1 Atriophallophorus winterbourni
TTTCCAAATGTCAGGTTCGCCTCCTTCGGTCGAGGTCAACAATGAATGAATCATCCGTAAAGCTCTAGCAGTCATCTAATCGCTATCGCTTGAACTAAAAATTCGTGTTTGCATACATTTCTATCAAACATACACCCGAACCGGTTTTATGCCCTTTGCAGTCATCAAACGAAAACAGTACGATCAGGATCTGCATACCTAGCCCAGGTTTTGGAGTGTGCATGTCCTCGTCACTTACCTGATTAATTCGAAAGGGGATTTAACTCTATTTGGCTGTAGTGAAAATCTGCTAATTGTTTAGTAGATGACGGTAAAGCAAAGGATATCTTCCCTGATTATCATTTGATTTGTGCAATGGTTTTTATTGTTGGCCTCCTTCGGTCGTTGCCAACGATGGATATACACCGCAAGCACAGGATTACCCCGTCCTCCACATCGAATCCCACGACGATGAACTACGATTCGTCAGTAACAATTTTTGTCACAACATTCACAACGCCTTACACAGTTTGTATGTTGTTAGCGTGATCTTTGTTCAAAATACGAACGTAGCACCTGCTCTTTCTCAGCTACACATTGTAACTAAAAATTGAGTGATCCGAAGCAAATGTTCCCAAACTCGAAGAGCTAAATTTCACATAGTTCTTATCTGTTTTACGAACCTTCATGTACAGTTAATGAACCATACTTGAGGCTGGATTCTTGATTCGGAATCCAATTAAAGAGCTATTTTGAAATACACCTTTGTTTTATTCTATAGACACGAGTAAATCAGCGTAAGCTACTCTGTCGCGGCAGAAGAAGTAGCAAAAATGGCTTTATTCATTTTGGCAACTTGTTAGCGAGAATTCGAGTGAACGTGCTTTGTATGACAGGTTCAGGGATCAAAATATGTGCACATTTTGCCACAGTTCCTCCGCATAAATTCCCCATATACTTTTTCAATGATATGCCCTGTACATTTGAGCACGGAGTCTCAGATTGTGAAATGAATACCCACAATCCTACTCATTCGAGAATGAAAAAGAGATCGAGCATAAACCATTCTGATTTCTCACTGAGATCTAAACACCGGAGCATATCTGCTTTCATGCGCACACTTAAATTTTAATAACAGCTCTGTTTCGGTTCTGCTCCTGGAGTGAAGGCATCAAGTTCGATTATCATTGATTGGTTGTTTTTAGATGGGTTTGAAAGTATAGTCTACATCAAGCGTACAAAAAGTAACATGTCATGGTACTTCACTGTGTAGCTGACAGTTCTCCACAAAGCATTCACATCTTTGAGTAAGCTCTGCAACCCTAGCCAAAGTGATCTCCATAAACTGATTTTCCATTGAAATCAAACATTTCTGTCTGTAAGCAGTAAGGAGACACGCTCTCATTTCTAGTTGAAAGAAAGAATTTTGCCAGTTTATTCGTGATATTCTAATCCCATATCAACTAGAACTTTCTTCCAAAGAATACCGGAAATATTCAATAGATTCTTCTAACAATAACGGGCATTACACCCTTTAATTCTCCATCAATTTTACTTGCTTGAACGTAGTCAGGATTGCGTACCAATTGCACGGTATTTACCTAGACGTAAACCACGGCCACAGAATCTGACCTACTGTGGCGTTATTTTGTACTCAAAAGGCGTGACTGATTATCAGAATACCTGACTATCAAACAGCATTTTTCCTCAAACCCTTTCTTTTAGAATGAAATTTACTGGCTCCTTTTAGTCCTACGAATAATCGTGACAAATTATACCCTGAATTGTTTATATGAGCACTTATAATGCACGCAAATATCTCTGTATGCATCCCGAAATACGGTTACGTAGTACCATGCACAATGGTAACCATAGGCACGAAGTCTCATGCATGAAGAGAGGAGGAGTATCAACATGTTTCCTTTTCGAACACGACTCCGAATTCGCAATCGCCAGCCTACTTCGTCGCCTACTTAATTACGTTCCCTGTTCTGAAGGCGAAGGTTTTGTGTCAGAGGCGAAACGTTACCAAACGTTAATAATTGACAGCGTTGAAATTTCATTTTCATGGTAATGACTAATAGACCGATCAAAAACATTTTCACTTATATTTTGTCACCTCGTGTTGTTGAAATTGCAGTGCATTTAAACTTGAAGTTCATTCCAACTTATGCGAATTTATTATTGGCTCATGAGCCGCCATTAGAACAGAAAACAATGCTACACTCTAAACAATTCTAGCTAGAACTAAACTGTCATTGTAAACAAATCAGAAATTTGTTTACATTCGATGCAATTGCGAAGAGGTTATTACTATTGTGCGTTTCATGACCTCAAAACCCCGGACTTTCCGGGGCCACAAATGAAGCGATGACCAAAATTGAATCAAAGCAAAACTCTGGATACACTGGACATAAATAAGTGCGCGTCCTTTTGACGAAAACAAACCGTTGTGCTGAGCAACTGTTGAATCGAATGACATAGTTCTTGTTCGCCACATTTTGAATTAGTTATACACAAATCTACATGCAGCGCCTGAGAGTAATATTGTCTACTATTCAACATGCCGGAGGCTTTCACTTAGTGACCTTCACTTCTCATTATTTGTCCATGCGCGGTTGATATGGTTGCACGACAACTAACTATGCACACACGATATCGAGCTGGAGAAATTTGATATGTTTTGGTTAGAAAATTGGAAACGATAGGAAACGTATTTACTTCAAGGCTCACTGAAACTGATCTTACTGGCTCCACCTGATGATGGCAAACAGCCAGAAAACGGTAGTAGTGTGTAAGAGATGGGAATGTGAGCACCACAATACATTATTTGCTTTTCGTTCACGTTAAACCGTTCTCCTTACTAGTTCACCAATGAAAAGCTGGCCGTTGAAGTGGATGATTGGGTTTTTTTTGCCTATTTTCGCGACGTTTGTATGCCACGTGACACATCGGCGCTCCACACAAGCCTCAGAGGGCGAACCCTCTGACCAGGGTCTAGAGATATTGTGTTCACCAAGAAGTAACCACTGATAATAAATTAGCCCCTCTTCATACAGAGATCTTGGTGATCAATATTTTGTTGTTAATAATATGACAAGAATCGGATTTTACACACTTTCAAAATTTATCGGCTCGGCATTAAAGTTGGACCGTTTAATCTGGTCTAGGAATAACACCGCATGTGTACGAGAATGCCAAATATCCGATCAAACTCAAACTATCATTGTAGCTACGTTCGCTACATTTTCATATTTATAAAGTGGCCGTCTACAATAAGCACTATGCTTCAATATCCATGAGACGACTTGGAACCCTTAAGTTTCGCGTCCACATGTTATAAGACGCTTATTGTGAAATAGTGTATAATTGTATTCAGCTGTAGATCGTTGACCCCGAGATTGGACAAAGCGAACATGTGCATGTGTTACCGATCGGTTTACAATGGTTCATCACTGAACGTCAAGCTGATGCGCAATTAATTATCGAAGCTCTTGCGTGTTCTGATACATTCGGCGTACTGCTACAACCTTCCTTTACATGAAGTCGATATACGTGATCGAAAATGCATATATGAATGTTTATTGATCGATTATCGATCTTTGGCAAAACCATGCTCACCTGGTGGCCTTAAGAAAAATATCGATTGATCGACATTTTGTTGGTGTAGCATTTTTGATTTTTTATATTGTCACTGATCGTTGAGTAGGAAAACTTGATTGAGATTTATTGAGTTGACTCACTTCGAATGAATCAGCCCTAAGAAAATTTCATCTGTGATTCTTATGACCTCAAGGTCGATGTGAAAATCACTCACAAGTAAGCTTTAGGCAATTTATTCTAACTGAGCTCATTTTATAATACAGTAGTATGTATGAAAGCACAAGCCTGATCCAGGCAAAGTGCCGCACAGTCAGAGACTGCACGTGGGCTAAGATACTGTCAGGCTGCCCAGACCTAGACAGATGAGAAAAGTAGAATATGATAGGATTAACGCGGACCAAAATGTTGAAAATGGAATAAAAGCTTCACCAGAATTACACACCCCTTATAACAAAACGAAACAGATTCTTAAGGAACTAATTCTATCGATGAGCACTACTACGATATTAAAATAAAAATGAGATATAAATTATAGAAAAGTGAAGATGAGAGCGACACATGTGTATTCCCTACTCGTCAACAATCATTCATAGGAATTACAATACAGAGATAGATACACTGACAGCTACTGCGTTCTGATTGGACAATGATTATTCATGCTGATACCCACTCCACATAAATAAACGATTTTCTAGTTTATAATTGAGAAAATAAATGTTCATATTTGATTTATAGGGATTCTCATAGCTCATGCTACTGACAATTCTGCAGTTGAAAGGACAAAAATCCCTGGATAGATGACACTGTTTTTAAACCACGGTGCAAGTTAGCTTTTTGTTTTTTCGTCGGATAGTTAAGTTAAAGTTATGCAGCCAGAAGTGCTGTGCCAACGCATCATTTGCTTGTGAGCTCACTTTCCCAAACCTTTCAACATTTCTTGCATCGACACGTGAATTACTTCAGGAATTCTTTCGTCGCTTGCCTTGCCCGTTATTTGGTTGATCAATCGAAAGTTAGTCTTGATCTAAGGAAGCGACTAGTAGTGTGAATTTTGATATTCAATCTTCACCCTGTTTTACGTAACATTTTTGGAAAAGTATATTTTGTGTGGCTGAATTAATATTATTGCTGAAAATTCGTGTACATGAATAAAGTCATAATCATCATCATCATCATCATCATCATCATCATCATCATCATCATCATCATCATCATCATCATCATCATCATCATCATCATCATCATCATCATCATCATCATCTTCTTCTTCTTCTTCTTCTTCTTCTTCTTCTTCTTCTAATACTACTACTATGTATACCCATAGCGCTCTCTTTTAGAGGCTTATTTAAACCAGCAATTTGTGGAATCCATGAGGTATTCAATGATATGACGAGTTTGAATAATGTGACAACCCAGAAACTTTATCGTCCTTTGATCTGTATTTTTCGAAATGGTTCTTGAGCATTATCAAGAGAGTGTGATTTATCTGCCTAATGATTTCCGAAATTTGCTTCAACAGTTAATTCAATTAAACGCATCTAGTGAAAACTCGTAATACCCCGTGAATAACTAATTCATGATTAGAGATTTTTATTCTACGACTACTATACTACTACTGGATAACTAATTCATGTTTAGAGACTTCCATTCGTGTATGAGTTCCTAACACGCAGTGACAACAGCGTTCTCGAATATTCTACTTAATGCTCAATGTCATGCGTGTGTGAATACCACAAATGTTTGCTTGGACAAACTTAACCAATAACTTTACCAAATATCTGGAGAGCTACCAAAACAGTATGATATATTGGTATTGTAGTAGTTGTATTTTAATGTTATGTTGCTGTTAATACCGCAACAATTGCTCTCCAACGCCGGCGTCGAACTTACTGCTGGGGTCTGTCATGGGCTGCGAGTTTTAACTCAGCATACTTAGAAACAGTGGGTCGATGATAACTAGTTTGAATTTGGAAACGTTCTTAGGTATTGCTTGCACAATGAATCACGGCCTTCAAATACAGTGTAACGACGTGATTTTCGGTCAGGCATTTAAACCCATATAAATTACCAACTTTGCAGTTGTTTACATCCTTTCCACATATATTCCTCCACACAGTATGCTATTCTTAGTTTTTGTACACAAGACTGTGTTGCTTGTAACGAACACTGCAAAGTTAGTGGCAGTGACGTGAAGAAACGAAGATACTGGCCAGCGTTTTACTCTTTAACGCGGATTCATTTGATTCAAGATAATTTAAAGCTATTCATGGTCTCAAAAGCAACACACTTAACTATGGTAAACATTAAAATGTACGCGTGTAAAAAAAGATGAGCGATTTGATTAAACACGAACAATATTTTTTAAAGCTCATTTGCATGCATCTCCATCACGCACACACCCCACGACCGGTTTCGTGCTGTTTGCACTTATCATGTTCACCCATGTTCATGGGTTTTAAACCCAGATACATGAGTGGGGGTTGGTCGTACTAACTTTACTCAACAGTAGCATACAAGCGCAACTTGTTTAATATGTTTTTAATTTTTACCAACCTATGGTTATTTTTAAGCTTTTTAAACCATTAAAAACTTGAATTACCTTGAATCAAATGATGAAGGTCTTGTTGATGATGTGGCAATAAAAGTTAACACTGATGCAATTTTTTAATCCACTGTACAGCTTTATGGGAATAGAGCTGGTTGATGTGTACATACTCTGCGCATCAGGGCTTGAATTGTTGGCACTAACAATGTTCATTTTTAATTGTAGCTTTGAGTAACTTAGCCTCAATGTAGAAATTACGCTAAACGGCCTACTTTGTTGCTTATGCCAGTCGAATTTAGCACTGGTTTAGACGTTCCAATACTGTACTAGGTTAAAAAAAGTTGTAATTCTTCTCTCCCAACTTCTGATTTGTTTTATTTCATGAATATTCTGGACCTATAAGAAACGAATTATGGGCAAAGCATTTTTCTAAATTTACCGAACGAAATACATCAGCGTTCCAAAGTAAGATAAGCGCATTTAGTCGCTTTAGTTTTCGAACTGCGAGACATTCTTTTATAAAATGATAAATTAAGAGAATGTTTGATAAAATCGCCGTTTCCCGCCAGCGTCAGACGGTTGATTATCGATTAATTTTGGCGAACGTTTTAAATCGATATCGAGCACAATAACGTTGATTACATAGCCCTTTCCATAAGAATGTCCAAAACACTCTTCTTTATTAAGAATCCTTCGTAATGTATCTGAAAACGTTGTTACGTTTCAAAGAGTAGTGCTATTTTGGGCAGGTCGAAATTCATTGCACTTCGATGCGAGTATTTCACACCCGAAATCTGTATATGGTATCAAATTCTGAAGCGCGAATTCTTCCATTCGTAATAATGTAGTGCCAGCCGGGAATATTTACACCAGAATTTAGATAGGAAAACTGTTTTACACCGACCCAGTGTTCTATATAGATTTATGGATGCCAAACTAGAAGTGGTTACTTTATCGAAATACAAATTATACGTAATTCTGGCTTGACCAGAAGGACTCACTCTTCCGAGAGAGATTTGTTCGACAGATCCATCCGTTTTGTAGTCGTGAACGCTCTTATTAACTAGGACAAGCATTTTGATTTTTTTGCTTTGTGTAGCCACGATTTTTTTATTAAGTGGACATTAACAAACTTCTGCGTGTTTTTTACTAGTCAATCAATTCCGGAATTTGATGATCTCTTGTAGATGCCATGCAATTTTCACAAAAGTATACCTGTAGGTACAGGATTTCTATCGAAAACAAATGTTTTGCCATCTATTATTTTTGAATAACAAATGGGGGAATTACCTGATGGCATGAAAGCAATTTATTTCCAGTTAAAATGCTAGTTAATTTCTCTGAATGCGTATAATCACTGCTAATTCTCGTCTCATCTCACGTATTCATGGATGGTAATTAATGAATAGACAACATCGCTTTCACAGTGCGAGATTAGTAACTTCGTAATTCTTAAAATGTTTTTGTTAATTTCCAAATTTCCAATTATCGAAGTGTCTTGCCTTTCTGACGTCTGAGTAGACTCTACTTTCTCAATAGCATTTCTGTTGTGTAATTCCTATGCTAGGCCTCGATTGTCTGACCTACCCTCGCCACAATCAATCTCGAGCGATGGGACACGACCGACTTCGGGCATAGGAATTGAAAAATATCCATGCGCAGTCAGTACTACTACTACTACTACTACTACTACTACTACTACTACTACTACTACTACTACTACTACTACTACTACTACTACTACTACTACTACTACTACTACTACTACTACTACTACTACTACTACTACTACTACTACTACTACTACTACTACGACTACTACGACTACTACTACTACGACTACTACTACTACTACTACTACTACTACTACTACTACTACTACTACGACTACTACTACTACGACTACTACTACTACGACTACTACTACTACTACTACTACTACTACTACTACTACTACTACTACAAGTACTACTACTGCTACTATTACTACCACTACTACTACTACTACCACTACTACTACTACTATTACTACCACTACTACTACCACTACTACTACTACAAGTACTACTACTACTATTAATACCACTACTACTACCACTACTACTACTACAAGTACTACTACTGCTACTATTACAACCACTACTACTACCACTACTACTACTAATACTACTACTGCTACTATTATTATTACTACTACTAGTATTACTAATACTACTACTATTACTACTACTACTATTACTACTACTACTATTACTACTACTACTATTACTACTACTACTATTACTACTATTACTACTTCTACTACTACTACTACCAACACCACTACTATTACTACCACTAATACTACCACTACTAATACTAATACCACTACTACTACTGCTACCACTACTACTACTATTACTACCACTACTACTACCACTACTACTACTACTACCACTACTACTACTACTACTATTACTACTACTACTATTACTACTACTACTACTATTACTACAACTACTGCTACTATACTACTACTACTACTACTACTATTACTACTAGCACTACTACTACTACCACTACTACTACTACTACTACTGCCACTATTATTATTATTACTACTACTAGTACTAATACTACTACTATTATTACTACTACTACTATTACTACGACTACTACTACCACTACTACTATTACTACTACTACTACTACTATTACTACTACTACTGCTACTATTACTACTACTACTACTATTACTTCTACTACTATCACTACTACTACTACTACTACCACTGCTACTAGTACTACTACTACTATTACTACTATTACTACTACCACTTCTGCTACTATTACTACCACTACCACTACTACTACTACTTCTACTACTGCTGCTACGATACTAGTACTACTATGCACTAAAATCACAAGCCTGATCCAGGCAACTGATGCGCACATGTGGCTAATTATCACATTTCCGTTTCATCGCTCCCACATTAACCGCGTTCCCCGGCGTTGCGCGCACGCACATTGATTACGTCTCGCTTCATCCGTGAGGTCAACAAGTCCAACGCTGAGTGCGTTCATCCGCCATTCCCACAACACAAGAGAAGCCGATTGGTCAAAGCGTTTATTGCGCACAAGACAAATAACGAAACATATGCCTATCTTATATAGGCAAAACAAACAATCACGACACTGATCCTCAAGCATATCTGTCCCGGTTGTCACTTCGATCTGATTTGTCAGTCGATTTCGTGTCAACCGGTACAATTCAACCCATCGCCAAGAAGAAAGGCTCGTTTGACCGACGAATTGCATATCCTTCGATTGCGGCTGACGTTGTCCATCTTCTCGTACTTCAGAAGATGTTTTCTCTCTAACTGTTCGAATGCAATCATTCCAAAGACCGAAATATTACGAGTTCGTAATTGTCGTGATTCATCTTTTCGGCGCTTCTTGCTCTTGTGTTGTGCCGGAGGGTGGAACACTGCATATCATTCGAAAGCTCGTTATTAGCACTCTTCGCTAATGCATTTGGCACCTCCACACAATGCTAATGAAGATGTGAAACATACTATTTTATAATATCAACTAATGCAAAATCTTCCATTAATATTGCATATTTGTTCGCCTTTATAGGAGAGTCATTTGGAGCCTGCATTGAAACTACTGCCAGGTTTCTATGGTACGGTTGTGTTCATCAACATATTCTCAATATTTTACGAAGGTCCACCGAGTAAGTTGTTCTGTGTTTTTCATAGTTTGTTGAATTACTTTCGAGACTTAACTGTTAGGAAGGAAGCCAGGTCTAATAAAGCAACCAGCATCCTCTATCTTTCATTTGTGTCTCGAATCCAATCCTTCGTCTATACACACAGAAATATGACGCATGATAGTAGAACAACTCATTCCTGTAGCAAGGAGAGCTATTACACCAATTCTGATTTCAATCATATACTTTTTTGAAACATGTTTTTGCTCTCCGTATTCCGGAAATTCTATTCTATTCTATTCTTCATTAGTGATTTACTTCCGCATAAATAAATAGCTTCATGAGTGGAAATAGGCTTCGTGTGAAATTGGAAATGCTTTACCTCCGTCTGTCGAAATTACGCTCCGAAACGCACGCTTGACATCGAGCCAATGATGCACTTTTCACATCGACCCCCATGGTCTTGCACTCGGCATTTTGTTAGGTCAGCGTTAAACGTGCACGAACATGTGCAGTGGATTGGCCGTCAGGTTAACTACACAGATTAGCTCGAATACGTCGAAATCCACAGCAAATTAACTAAATTTGACGAGATCCAGCGTGTTCACCGTTGTCATATTTTAACTTAGACAGGCTGACCTTGGCAATTTATTCATAGATTTATTCATAGATGATATGCAGGTAAAAAAGCTATGCTTTACAAGACCAACGAAAATGTACATCGGGTAGGATAGTAAAAGATATCAAAATATTGTTAGAGACTATTGTCAAATGTGAAAAACATACTTGTCCATGTGGGCATCTAGTGATTTCTTGAAAATGTCAATGGTTCCAGATTGTACCACGTGAATAGGTAAACTGTTCTACAATTGCACATTGTGAACGTAAAATGCATATTTGCGGCAGTTCAACCAGCTATGCAGTTGGCAAAGTTTAGATTGGTGACCACGCAGATGTGTGTTATGGGAAAGATGAAACAAACGATTGTAAGGATGATTTGTTTGATTAAGCACTGCCCAAATGAATATTAGTGCTCCTCGTTTCCGTCTGTATTGAGCCGAATGCAAATTCAATAATTTAAGTCTAATTTCGTATGGATAATTAGAAAGTCCCAGGACGAGTCTTGTCGCTCTGGGCTGTGGAGTTTCCAATAGCTGAGTATCTTTTTTCAACCAAGGATCCCATGCCGGTATAGCATATTCGATATGAGGACGGATGTAAGTTGAAATCAATTTGCAGATAATGTTGGGGTCAAACGAACCTAGGACTCTTCTAAGGAGACCCAAGTTGCTTTCAGCTTTGCTGGCAGCGAGTCGACATTGAATTGAGTTTCCTAAGTCTAATTGGACAATCATGCCTAAATCTTTTTCGGAGGATGCGTGTTTAATAACAATGCGACCTAGATAATATTCTTTGCTCAACTTGCTGTTGAGAGACAATAGGCTGCATTTCGAAGCATTCAGTGGCATTTCGTTGTCTAGGGACCAAGTGTAAATCACATCAAGATCCCGTTGCAGATTCTACGTGTCGTCGGTGGAGTTAATTTTTTCGCCAAATCTTTGCGTCATCAGTGAAAATAAGCAACAACGACTGCACTTCAGTAAAATGTAGTATATATATATATATATATATATATATATATATATATATATATTAAAAACAATAGCGGTCCGTGGAATGATCCTTGTGGGATACCACGGGTAGTTATTTTTTGACTCTCACGTACATCTCACGGGATATTAACCATTCTTCAATCCATGCATTGAGTTTACCCTGTACTCCGTAGGTGAGTAGTTTCGACGAAAGTATTTCGTGATTCACACGATCGAAAGCTTTTGAGAAATCGATATAAATCACGTCCACGGAGTTGCCGGCATCCAGTAGCTCAAACCACGCTTTTTTGCTAAATGCAAGTTTGCATAATATTTAAATGATGACACTATGCCAGTAGCAGATGCCAGTGGCGGTATTCCCATTTTAACATTCCGGAGGTCATCGGCGTGTTTGTACAATGCTTTGGGATTCATAACAAATTTTACGACTAGATTGAATTTGTAATGTTTTTTGTATCATTTCGAATGAGGCAGACACAATAAGGTGTAGTTGCACCAAGTTAGCTCCGACGGATCGTCCACGTATTTTTACCAGGCCTTGTCACGCTTACACATTCATTTCTTAGTACTGCTTCGGTGAAGCTTTTCAGAGGCTGTTTGCTGCTTATTATCTTTACGTTCGATGACAAATCAATAATAATACGGAATGAAAAGCAATGGTGATCCTGATTACGAAATGGTAGCAAAGATTCCTCGTATTGTGTTGCCGATCGCGACTCAGAGCCTGCGTGTGCAACGTATCTATCGATGTGATACTCACCTCCATTAAGAATTTTGTAAATGTACGTGATACACTCACTTTGGAGACATATTATAAAGCGTCACCTTCAAGCTAGTGAATCATCAATGCTACTTTCAGCCCCTGAACTGAGGTCGACAGGATAATCTCAAATTGATGCATGAAGCTTTCAGTATTTTATGCATCGTACCATTTCAAGAACCATCAACTTGATTTTGAAGGCATATGCCCTAATCGCCAGTCAGGTCGGCACAGAGCTTTTTGAAATGCAAAGAGAGTTTGCTTTCTAAGAAGGAATTACTTAATGGATTTCTGAAATACTCCGGATTTAATACTAAAGAGACGCATCTAAAAGGAAAAAATCCAAATTATATCTTCGCCTAAATTCAATAAAGTTTTGAATGACCCCAAGCGATATCCTGGATGGATAGTTCATTGTTTTTATATTCACCACATCGTGAACTGTCCGCTTGATTTCGGTACTCAGATCTAGGCTTTATAAATAGTATTCAAATCAAAGCTCTAACGACATGGGTGTAAATAAAAGTTTGTAATGAATCAACCACAGCATAATTTATTCGTACATTTTTGCTTCTGACACAGAAGCTTCATTATAGTTTGTATGTATTGAAAACCGAGTTGATTCTCTCACATTTACAACACTAAACCACTCATATTTAACCGAATTAGGCTTAAATTTAATTACAAAACCAGAGAGATGGTTAAATACTAACTATTTTTGTGGGTCACAAATAATCAGCTATTATGCATGCTGAATGTAGTCTATTGGGACTGCAATCGATTCGATCATTCTCACATCACCCTGCTTGTTTTCGACTTCTGCTTGACACCACATTTTTCTCCACATCCTCGTAAAATGATTGTACGTTAACTAATCCCGAATTTGATGCTGTCCACATTATGGAGGACACGCATGTGTATAGAACATTAACCATCATTAGAAAAACTCACTCGAAGGGTTGGTGCTTTGAACGCAGAATCCAGTAAGCCAAAGCCTGAATGGGATCAAATGCGTGTAGCGGAAAAAAATGTTATTTGTTTCAGTGTTCCCCATTAGTCACTTTGGGTTTGAAAATCGTTAGCTAAATCTTCACAGCGGTTCACAGTACCGGGCCGATCGAAGTCGGCCATGTTGTCACCGAATGATATTCGTTCAACGGCTGATGATTGCACTCTGCCTCACCTAGATTTGAGATGAATGCTTAAACTTCGATTGCTACACGTTCGGTCAGTAAGTTGTTGTTGTTGGCCTCCTTCGGTCGATGTCGACCATGGATGTACATCACAAACGTTTGAATATTCATGTTCTGCAGCTTTTGGAATGACTAAACAGTCCGATTCGGGAGGAACAATCTCTCCCGCAGCGCTGGCAACGAAAGTCAGAACTCGGTTGTATGGCATCAGTTGCACGCCGGCGGCGTGATCTGCGTTCAGAAGCCAAGAGCTGTATCTGCTCTTCCCCAGCTTGCAGACGACGCTTTACACAATGCCTCCAATGTCAAGAGCAAGTTCTTCCCAACTCGCCGGGTCAATGCCAAGAGCTTTCATATCTCTTTTGCAAACGTCTTTGTACTTCAAGTGCGGTCTGCCCAATGGTCGACTTCCTAATTGCAACTCACCATAGAGTAGATCTTTAGGAATACGAACATTTTCCATTCTGTAGACATGACCATGACAGGCGGCGCTGTCACAATAGGGTGAACATGCTCTGTAGACCAGCTTTTGAAAGCACTTCAGCGTTAGTCACTCTGTCCATCCACGATATGTTCAAGATACGACGGATGCTTCGTAGATGGAAAGCATTCAGCTTCCGTTCGTGTCTTGCGTGGGTAGTCCACGGTCAGTAAGTGATCAACAGTTAACAGTAGTTACCTAGCATCAAGTGCACCAAGTACACGAATGCAAACCCGATGACTAGCATATTGAAAAGCTACAGCAATTTCGGATGCACTTATACTTTCAGTGAATTATTCTACCCATAACTTCACGTACCGCACACATATCAGTTATCCATAAGAAATTCAGGCATTATTATGTTGATTAAATGTCTTCCAAGTATAGCATTGTTTATTACTTTTCGCTGTTTCAAGGCTCACGAAACGTGATATTTAAATTCTTCATCTGATGACGACGAACAGCCAGAAACCGATTGTGGGCTGTAGGTGAAGGGATACGAGCATCGCAATACATTGCTTTCTTTCCTATAACACGAGAACCGAGTGTGTTTATGTAAACTCGTCCGTGTGGCGCTAGTTGCTATGACAACATGGCATCATTCTGCGGAAATCCGCATTTTTTGGATGAATTACGCACTTATACTTTGCTGCATTATTAAACTAGACCGAATTAAATGCAGACAGTGATGAGCTAAACCTGCTAACTTTCTTCAATCTCACCACTAGTATCACTCTTGCGTAACTGTCTGAATATTGCAAACTGAATCTATAAGAGCGCCAAGGTTGCTATCTAAATCCAAGCTGGAACTGTGATAACCACAATTATATTTATATAGTCCAGCATGCATTTATGCATGTCCTTCACACACTTCCACTACCTGCTCTGTGCAGTTTGCGCTTATTATTATCAGCATACCATAAACAACGATAGGCAATTCTTTCAAAATATTGTCAATTTACTTTTTATTACTAACTTCATTCTCTCACTTTCTTTCATGCACGAATGTGGAAGCGTACAGCACTTCTGCGCTGTGCGGCTAACATCTTGCTAACTTGTTTGGCCACCGTTAGTGAGCTGCATACTGAAATACACTGTAGTCTCACCCTTACTTCAATTTATATTTTGTTTCTCACCTCTGTCTATGTCTGGACAACCTGACAGTATCTTAGCCCGCGTACATTCTCTGACTGTACGGCACTTTGCCTGTATCAAGCTTGTGCTTTCATACATATATACATACTTTCATGCTCACAGCTACTAACATCCGTATGCTGTAATATTTTCAGACTAATGTTAGAAACCGAATGGCTGTATAATGCCGTAGTATTCATTCAAGTGGGATCACTGAACCCAATCTTGACGGTTTCCACCCAATGGCTGCAATCAGCCAGAAACCGTTGTTCCCATATTATTCTGTGGTTTTTTGTAAAGCTATATGCTTTTTAGACCATTAAAATTGACTTGAATTGCAAATTGAATTGGGTATGCGTGCAACACTACACGCTGGTAGCGTGTGATTCTTGAGTGCTTTACCAAGAATCACTTTGTGATTCTATATTTGAACATTGTGGTTTTTTGTAAGAACCCCATTTAACAGTGGCATTCAAGTATACATTTATTTACCACCATGCCACGGTTTCAATGCTCACTGTACGTACTCTTTACCGGCGCCACCCGATGGTGGTAAGCAGAGACAAACTGATAGTGGAGTGTAAGTGCCGTGGGAGTGATTACCACAATTCAATCCATGATCATCTTAATCGTCTAGAGCACTTGAATAGAAATCACTTCGTGAGTCTGTATTTAAATATGGCAGTTCCTCATACAAATTCTCATTGACAAAGGCTTCAGAGTCTCACTGTATTCACCACGTTTCCACGGTTACAAGGCTCACTGAAAACAACCGAAAACCAGCGATGGAATGTAAATGGGAGGGATGAGATCAAGATGAAACTTGTTTGTTTGGTTTTAAATATATTTCGACAACTCATTTTTACTCTACTTTACTTCAGTGCTCTATTTCGACCGAATTCCGCTTTACGGCGTGCTAATACTCAGTTTTGGTTGCGCCGTGATTACCATACTCTGCGTACATTTTCTACTCGTACCGTGGATACGGAAACGTTTCCTGAGTGAGTTGCAATGATGCGCTAACAACAAAATATTAATTTTTTAAAATTATAAATTCATTGTATGTTTTGCCCTGGTATTTTGTGTAGTATTTGGGATCAGGGTTGTAGCTTATTGATTATTTTTGCAAATATTTGTTCACATTTGTTGGATTGTGTATTGCGTCTGTTTGTTTGTTTGTGTATTGGTAATTCTAATGGAAGTACCAATAAACTGTTTGCACACCCGACCTTTTGTAGCCAACCTAGATTGCAATTTTAAAAAGCGCTGTATTTATCAGCAAGCAATGCCGCAATTGACAGGCCAACTTTTTAAAGACACGAAGCAATGAAATTTAGAGGTGATGGAAGTTAGTGTTTAACAGCGAACAATGTTGAACTGTATACGCATATGGCGTGAAACCAGCGATTAGAAATTTACCCACTGCTTCGGCGGTGTTCGTCTAAATTGGCGAAATAGTGCTCAAGAGTTTAGAGTGTCAATCTTGGAGCTTTCGATTCTGCCAACCAGTCGACATAGTTCCATCACTGACTAACTGGAGGAATATTCTAGAAATAGTCTGCAACACGACCACATGCGATAATTCCTATTTCCGAGTGGCTGTGAGTAAGGTTCACGATCCTGGCCTTGATGTGTGTGTGCGCGAACTAAACGAACTGGAAAATTTTGAGTGAACTGCTCATAAGTCTGTCCATGAGCATTCGCCAACAATTTTCTCCCTTCGACTGTCAGGCATAAGGAAAATTAATCAATTTTAATGAAGATTTATTTTGCGATGATCGTTAATTTAAAAGGCTCTGCGAATTATCTCGACTTGACACTCTCGTTTCAAGGCCATGTTCTGGCCTAAATTGATTCACTCATATCGCAGTTTGACCGTAATAATAGAGAGAAACGAGATGATACAGCAAAAGCTGACCATTTGTAAAACATAAAGCAGACAGACCGAGGGACTTTAAAACACTTGGGAGCCATGATTGTGTTTAACGGTCAATATGTCACAAACGTGATGAGAAACACAAGTTTATTTATTGTTCAAAGTTGGCAAAATCAAGGCGGCACAAATTTCGTTCGACAAAAATTTAGCGGAAATATAATTTTCATAGTTCAACGCAGCATGAAACGCGATAATATCTAGTGAAGCAGTTTCATCGAGCCAAGAAGGGCATTAAAATGTGTCTCACTTGTAAAAGTAGTTTGGACTCTTTATTATGTATTTCAACCCGTCTGACATTAGAAAGTATTATTCTCATGTTTTCGTTTTATCAAACGCGTATTTCGATGTTGAATCTAATGGTATATTTAGGTAATGATTCTGAAAATAAATACTCTGGATACCCGATGTTAGAGAAAGTTTTTATTTGTGTATGGACAGAAATCAAGATAAATAGGGCTATCATCAATCAAAAACTATTCATTGGGGATCCGATGACTAAACACTGAGCTAGCTCAGTATGTCAGATTTTAGCTGTATTATTACTAATGAGTAGTTTAAAACGCGAAATTATAATGGCCACTGAGACGGGTTGGGACACAGTTTCATTTTCGTGAAAGCACGAATGAGAAAATCACGACTTAAAGTTGATTTTAAGATCAGTAAGATCTCTACGGTGATTCGAGATAATAATATTTCGATGAGCAGAATCTCATTCGAATGTTGTTGCTCACATTCCCCACACTTGCATTCAATAATCGATTTCTGGCGGTTTACCTTAATCAGGCGTTGACATCGAGTCTAGGTTCCGTTGCTAAAGTCGATTGTTAATTCTAAAATACATGCTAAGCTCATCCGATTTTATCTGACTATAGTAAGTGCGATTATGATATCAGGTTATCATCTTTACTTGAAGTTTTCAATCCAAAAGATACACTATGTTCAGCCTGGTCATGTGAGCTGTATTCAGTGCACCAATAAGCGCGATTTTCGACTTTGCTTTTCACTATTTCATGAGTTCAAGTGCTAACTACTGTGCATATCACTTTCACTCTGATTCGTCTAATCGAACATGTATGGTTTTCCTTCATACTGCTTTTATTGACCACGCTATTGATTGACTGATACGATACAGTGTTTAGCCGTAACGATTAATCGATTCATTTAAAGAATGTAGTGGCTTTGGAATGTATACTTTTCTGTAAATCAAGTTCGCTCTTCTTTGCCAGTGTGATTCCCATCGGTTTTACCCGGTGGATACAACATGCTAATAACTGAATGATAACTTATTTTCCATTTCTAGGTTACCACACATAATCTTACATGCGTTTGAGAACTCAATCTATGCTTTTGAATTTTTTTCTAGAAAACAGTCAAGAAATCGAATTGAAACAGTCAGACCCTCCTTTGGAGAACGGCGAACCAAAAACATTCGCGGAAGATGGTGCCGATGCTCATCATTTAGAGAACGGATCTCCCATTGAAGAACAAAAATCGAAGAAAAGGAGTTTCTTTGACAAATTGAAAAGGAAAAAGCTGATGCAATTCGTTTTGAAGGATGATTTTATTGAAGAGATTGGAACAAAGCGTATGTTGGTTATCTTGAATTTGGATGACATGCGTTTGATATCGTTCATCTACAAATACTTTTTGAGTTCTCAATTCTTTCTCAAATGAGTAATCGATATTGCCTAAAAATTGGGAGATCTTCGCGTAGACTTCTATAGTTTAGCGATTATGCAATGACAGATAGTCATATTTTTGTTCGTGATTACCTGGTATCATCAGAGTTTATATCAACCATGCTCAACCTAGCTATGTAATTTTCGTTCGACAAGTAATTGGACGACCAAATTTTCGAAAAAATTACGGAACCATGGTGTTAATCAGTGGTGTGTGCTGAAAGTGTCTTATGCGTCAAGTTCATCAGAGCCAAAAAGATGGGTTTTTCCTTCTTTACAATTCATTCCTATCAACGCTGGTTCGGGATTCTGCTCTTCTCTTCTTATCTGCCGTGAACGTACTGCATTTAAAAAGTGTCTCGTAAATTTTTCTCGGAATTTGCCGTGTTACAAACTTTGGGTATAACTATGATTTTTTAACATTTTATTGACTCCTGTTGAAGTTGTGTTTCATTGTTCATGTCGGCTCATTCGCTGTGTTTTACGAAAAATCGATTGGATTATAGTTATGACGACCGGGATTTGATCAGCGAAGGCATACGAGGACATCCATTTGCAACTATTGATCTTCATTGGACTGGATACTAATGTTGACCAAATTTCGACAGATTTTTACGTACTTGAATTTGACTCTGTTCATCCGAAGCAGACTATTGTTAATACACAAGTTGCTCCACAGACTAGTCATATAGTCTGCGCTATGTCTTCGTAACTTGACACGCTTTATGTAGGCTGTTTGGCTGATAGGCAATTTTTAATGAATATACGAAGCGCGACTTAACAGTGCTTCGTGTTCTGACGAAGATATCATGTCAAAAGCCAAACAGTGTCTTTAACAGGTCTAAACAAATGCCGTCACGTCTGTACTAATGAATGTTATGTAGCTCATCTTTAACAGTTCTAAATTTTTGTACGGTTTCATATATTTTCAAACATTTGGATTCATAGTGAGGTCATCTAGTGAGGTCAGCGAACTAACGGTTGCTCTTGTGTATTACGCTGATTTATAGATGGGTTGTCTTACAGATCACGAAAATGCAGATTTGCAAAACGTGACCAAAGAAGATTTTACACCGATCGATGGTGTCACAGAAGAGGACGGAGTCAAAGAAACAGTCACGGAATCTGGCGAGCGGAAGGTTGATGAAGAACAAGTCAGTGGACATATAATTTACTCATCTCATTCATTATGTATAACTAGAGTGCACAAACAATTGTTGATCTGTAAATTGATATTTCGAATGAAAATTTTTCTGCGTGCGAAACAATTATTTTAGACCAGAAATTCGTGATCAATATTCTATCGATTTTCTCACAACATTGCATCACATCAAAGTAGTGTTTCATATAACTTTGGGTGCTACATTCTTGGAAACAATAATGCTCATCCATTGAATACATTCATGAAATCAGATGAATGTAGACAGACAATTTGACGTCCTTTAAAATAGTTTGTAGGCAGCCTCAGCAACGGTTAAATTGATCAGCCTTGGATAGCAGTAGTGCCAGTTAGGCTAGATTGAGATCTTTGACGATCAATGTGCGTTAATCTGGTGGCTGAAATAAAAATGCATCGTGTAATCTCAGACACAAATGTCCTGTGAAAAGCTGCTTGAGTAATTTCATTCTATACAAATATAATCCCCGGAATACCATGAATGCATCCTTTCTGGGTTGATTTATCTCAAAATTTTCACTGTGAACAGATGAAAACCGGAGCTGTCAAACTTAGCCTTGTTTGGGCTGGATTTAGTCTGGTGCACATGGTAAAATTGGGAGAAAAATAACTTTAGAGCTTTGAACTATAAGAAAATATTCCCAACTGAACCGCATACGATCGCGCGTTTACTGCCTAAAACATTAAAAGGTAAAGGCATTCGGGAATTCATTTTCCCATTAATGTTACATCTATTTTTGCAGAGATGACATTTAAAAGCAGTTTAAGCTCCTTTTCAATTCAAGGTTAAAACTGCTTGCAGATCTGACACTACGTTTCACGAAAATATCTCCCTATATTGTTTAGCGCGATGTGGAAAATTTTGTTTTATATTCGGAACTACTCATTAATAGCAAAGTCTTCGAAATATTCAAAGATGAACACAACAGTTCACATGAGTGGTCCCAAACAAATGTCTACATATCCAGCGTCATATCACAGCTAGTTGGGAACGGAGCGCCATCGGTAATGCTAACTTCTCATGACATGATACCATATCACATTCTGGAATCGAATAGCGACACCCTACTCATTCCCTTTCAGTTTTATGTAACTGCTCACTTTCTTCAATGGCTCAGACACAGCTTTCCTAGTAAAGTTTTGCGTGTAGTTTATAACTGACATAGGAAGATTTTCTTTGTCCTAGGGAAGTCCGCATGACCTGGAGCCCCCGCCGCTAGTCAAAGTGCTTTCTGTTGATGAACAAGTCTTTTCATTTTTGCAAATCATTACGGCCGTTTTCGGATCGTTCGCACATGGTGGGAATGATGTTAGGTGAGTTCGTTTTTTTCACAATTTGCTAAATGATGATGATCATGTAGATGGTTTTTATTTAGGTTATATATGTTTGCAACCAGATGAAAACAACGTATAGAATGCTCACTGATGAAATGAAGCTATATTCATAAGCAAAATGCTCATTTTCATGCACACACTCAGACAGGCGACGACCCGTTTTGATGCTGGCTGCACTTATCAGGTAGGGACAGTAGGATTATGATGCGAATGCGCTTGAAACAGTGGAAGAATGGTAAACAAGTTGTGCTCGTATGCCACTGTTGGATAAGGTTGGCACTACCAATCTGTTGTATCACACGTGCCTATGCACATGTGGATAGGGTTTGAGCCCATGATCATGAAAAAAATGCTTATTTGCATGTATTTCCATCACACCCACCCACCCCACGACCGGTTTCGTGCTGTTTGCACTCATCAGGTAGTGACCGTATGATCAGGACCCGCATGCGCTTGAAACAGTGGAAGAATAGTAAACAAGTTGTGCTCGTATGCCACTGTTGGATAAGGTTGGCACGACCAACCTGTTCCATCACATGAGCCCCCACTCATGTTGACTGGGTTTAAAACCCATGACCATGAATATAAAAGCTCATTTGCATGCATCTCCATCACACTCACACCCCACGACTGGTTTAGTGCTGTTTGCACCTATCAGGTAAGGGCAGTAGGATCATGAACCGCACGCACCTGAAACGGAGGAAGAAGGGTAAACAAGTTGTGCTTATAAACCGATTTTGGATAAGATTGGCACGACGAACCTGTTGAATCTCTTGTGTCCATAAGCATGTAAGCCTAAACACATCAATGGCAAATTTACCAATATCAGGACCTTTCACGATTTTTTAGGGTTCATGTTGTCAGTTTTAATTTCGTCCACAAACACGTTTTTGTTTTCAAAATAGTCGGGAATGAAGATAAAACTCAAGCTTTTATTATTCATCAGAAATCCATTTGGAGTTTGCTTAACATCTTTTTACAATAATTAGGTTGATTACAAACTAATTCATCTGACGATGCCATTGAATGCACCTATACCGGATTAGAAGTCCCGCTCTTTCGAGCCTAGAGTTCGTCATGGCCTGGACGTGCAATGCAGCCCTCTTGTCGTGCAAGCATTTCTGGTGCAACATTTGCATTCTTGGCGGCAGTGAAACCACCCGCTTTTACACACGTTTCACCTCCAATAAAAAAACCACGGCTATTATTAAAAAACGATGTCAATTTCACATCTATTTTAGCATTCTTACTTCACTAAATTCATGGTCGACATCGACTTCACTAAATATTCCACATGTGTTTACGAAATTTTACAATCCGTATAATTCACTTCATCGGGTCGGTGGTTGTTTCGTCCGGTTATGAACTTTCATGGTGGTACGGCACATACACAACAAGTTCAGTGTTGATACTTTGTTCGGGCCAACTCATTTGTGGAATTTTGTGTTTCTTTAAAGGTAAGCGGTACGAACGGAATCAAGCGTAGAACAGAGGGCTAAACTGTTTCTGTTTCTTGGGCCTACACGGTATACCTGTATTACTAACGTGGCAAAGAAATATATGGTGAAGAAATAATGGTATGCATATTCCCCCAAACGGGTATTAGTTCGCGCTAGAATCCCCACTGTAATTTTAACAGACTGGGCTTTGCGTAGCATCATCTGAACACTAGTTAAACGATGCAGTTTTTTGCTTGCGTTTTACCGATATATTATCATCGTTTATCGTTTTTCATCACACGAGCTCATTTTCTGTAGTTGAATACACCAATCATGATCAAGTTTTGTCTGATATTACATCATAGCAACGCTATTGGTCCTTTGATTGGTCTTTGGATTATCGGTGTAACACAAATGGTCGAATCGTCGATGCCAACACCAATTTGGATTCTATTCTACGGAGGGTTGGGGATTTCTG
>JACCGJ010000892.1:24043-42002 GCA_013407085.1 Atriophallophorus winterbourni
TGTGGAAGCGTACAGCACTTCTGCGCTGTGCGGCTAACATCTTGCTAACTTGTTTGGCCACCGTTAGTGAGCTGCATACTGAAATACACTGTAGTCTCACCCTTACTTCAATTTATATTTTGTTTCTCACCTCTGTCTATGTCTGGACAACCTGACAGTATCTTAGCCCGCGTACATTCTCTGACTGTACGGCACTTTGCCTGTATCAAGCTTGTGCTTTCATACATATATACATACTTTCATGCTCACAGCTACTAACATCCGTATGCTGTAATATTTTCAGACTAATGTTAGAAACCGAATGGCTGTATAATGCCGTAGTATTCATTCAAGTGGGATCACTGAACCCAATCTTGACGGTTTCCACCCAATGGCTGCAATCAGCCAGAAACCGTTGTTCCCATATTATTCTGTGGTTTTTTGTAAAGCTGTATGCTTTTTAGACCATTAAAATTGACTTGAATTGTAAATTGAATTGAGGATGCGTGCAACACTACACGCTGGTAGCGGGTGATTCTTGAGTGCTTTACCAAGAATCACTTTGTGATTCTATATTTGAACATTGTGGTTTTTTGTAAGAACCCCATTTAACAGTGGCATTCAAGTATACATTTATTTACCACCATGCCACGGTTTCAATGCTCACTGTACGTACTCTTTACCGTCCGCCAACGAGTGCGTAGCCCCCCCCGAGACAAACTAATAGTGGAGAGTAAGTGCCGTGGGAGTGATTACCACAATTCAATCCATGATCATCTTAATCGTCTAGAGCACTTGAATAGAAATCACTTCGTGAGTCTGTATTTAAACATGGTGGTTCGTCATACAAATTCTCATCGACGAAGGCTTCAGAGTCTCACTGTATTCACCATGTTTCCACGGTTACAAGGCTCACTGAAAACAACCGAAAACCAGCGATGGAATGTAAATGGGAGGGATGAGATCAAGATAAAACTCGTTTGTTTGGTTTTAAATATATTTCGACAACTCATTTTTACTCTATTTACTCAGTGCTCTATTTCGGTTTGTTGACGAATTCCGCTCTACGGCGTGCTAATACTCAGTTTTGGTTGCGCCGTGATCACCATACTCTGTGTACATTTTCTACTCGTACCATGGATACGGAAACGTTTCCTGAGTGAGTTGCAATGATGCGCTAACAACAAAATATTGATTTTTTAAATTATAAATTTATTGTATGTTTTACGCTGGTATTTTGTGTAGTATTTGGGAACAGGGTTGTAGCTTATTGATTATTTTTGCAAATATTTGTTCACATTTGTTGGATGGTGTATTGCGTCTGTTTGTTTGTTTGTGTATTGGTAATTCTAATGGAAGTACGAATAAACTGTTTGCACACCCGACCTTTTGTAGCCAACCTAGATTGCAATTTTAAAAAGCGCTGTATTTATCAGCAAGCAATGCCGCAATTGACAGGCCAACTTTTTAAAGACACGAAGCAATGAAATTTAGAGGTGATGGAAGTTAGTGTTTAACAGCGAACAATATTGAACTGTATACGCATATGGCGTGAAATCAGCGATTAGAAATTTACCCACTGCTTCGGCGGTGTTCGTCTAAATTGGCGAAATAGTGCTCAAGAGTTTACAGTGTCAATCTTGGAGCTTTCGATTCTGCCAACCAGTCGACATACTTCCATCACTGACTAACTGGAGGAATATTCTAGAAATAGTCTGCAACACGACCACATGCGATAATTCCTATTTCCGAGTGGCTGTGAGTAAGGTTCACGATCCTGGCCTTGATGTGTGTGTGCGCGAACTAAACGAACTGGAAAATTTTGAGTGAACTGCTCATAAGTCTGTCCATGAGCATTCGCCAACAATTTTCTCCCTTCGACTGTCAGGCATAAGGAAAATTAATCAATTTTAATGAAGATTTATTTTGCGATGATCGTTAATTCAAAAGGCTCTGCGAATTATCTCGACTTGACACTCTCGTTTCAAGGTCATGTGCTGGCCTAAATTGATTCACTCATATCGCAGTTTGACCGTAATAATAGAGAGAAACCAGATGATATCGCAAAAGCTGACCATTTGTAAAACATAAAGCAGAGAGACCGAAGGACTTTAAAACACTTGGGAGCCATGATTGTGTTAAACGGTCAATACGTCACAAACGTGATGAGAAACACAAGTTTATTTATTGTTTAAAGTTTGCAAAATCAAGGCGGCACAAATTTCGTTCGACAAAAATTTAGCGGAAATATATTTTTCATAGTTCAACCCAGCATGAGACACGATAATATCTAGTGAAGCAGTTTCATAGAACCAAGAATGCCATAAAAATGTGTCTCACTTGAAAAAATAGATTAGGCTCTTTATTATGTATTGCAACCCGTCTGAGATTAGAAAGTATTATTCTCATGTTTTCGGTTTATCAAACGCGTATTTCGATGTTGAATCTAATGGTATATTTTGGTAATGATTCTGAAAATAAATACTATGGATACGCGATGTTAGAGAAAGTTTTTATTCGTTTATGGACAGAAATCAAGATAAATAGGGCTATCATCAATCAAAAACTATTCATTGGGGATCCGATGACTGAACACTGGGCTAGCTCAATATGTCAGATTTTAGCTGTTTTATTACTAATGAGTAGTTTAAAATGCGAAATTATAATGGCCACTGAGACGGGTTGGGATACAGTTTCTTTTTCGTGAAAGCACGAATGAGAAAATCACGACTTAAAGTTGATTATAAGATCAGTAAGGTCTCTATAGTGATTCGAGATAATAATATTTCGATGAGCAGAATCTCATTCGAATGTTGTTGCTCACACTCCCCACCCTTGCATTCAACATTCGATTTCTGGCCGTTTACCTTAATCAGGCGGTGACAGCGAGTCTAGGTTCCGTTGCTAAAGTCGATTGTTAATTCTAAAATACATGCTAAGCTCATCCGATTTTATCTGACTATAGTAAGTGCGATTATGATATCAATTTATCATCTTTACTTGAAGTTTTCAATCCAAAAGATACACTATGTTCAGCCTGGTCATGTGAGCTGTACTCAGTGCACCGATAAGCGCGATTTTCTACTTTACTTTTCACTATTTCATGAGTTCAAGTGCTAACTACTGTGTCTATCACTTTCACTCTGATAAGTACAATCCAATATGTATGGTTTTCCTTCATCCTGCTTTTAGTGACCACGCTATTGACAGCGAAACAGCGTTTAGCTGAAACGATTAATCGATTCATTTAAAGAATGTAGTGGCGTTGGAATGTATACTCTGCTGTAAAATGAAGTTTGCTCTTCTTTGCTAGTGGATTCCCGGCGGTAGACATCTTGGGTTTTACCCGGTGGATACAACATGCTAATAACTGAATGATAACTTATTTTCCATTTCTAAGTTACCCCACATCATCTTACTTTATGCATAGGAAATACATGCGTTTGAGAACTCAACCTATGCTTTTGAATTTTTCTAGAAAAAAATCAAGAAATTGAATTGAAACAGTCCGACCCTCCTTTGGAGAACGGCGAACCAAAAACATTCACGGAAGATGGTGCCGATGCTCATCATTTAGAGAATGGATCTCCCATTGAAGAACAAAAATCGAAGAAAAGGAATTTCTTTGACAAATTGAAACGGAAAAAGCTTATGCAATTCGTTTTAAAGGATGATTTCATTGAAGAGATTGGAACAAAGCGTATGTTGGTTATCTTGAATTTGGATGACACGCGTTTGATATAGTTCATCTATAAATACTTTTTGAGTTCTCAATTCTTTCTCAAATGAGTAATCGATATTGCCTAAAAATTGGGAGATCTTCGCGTAGACTTCTATAGTTTAGCGATTATGCAATGACAGATAGTCATATTTATGTTCGTGATTACCTGGTATCATCAGAGTTTATGTCAACCATGCTCAACCTAGCTATGTAATTTTCGTTCGACAAGTAATTGGACGACCAAATGTTCGAAAAATTACTAAACCATGGAGTTAATCGCTGGCATACGCTGAAAGTGTCTTATGCGTCAAGTTCATCAGAGCCAAAGGGATGGGTTTTTCCTTCTTTACAATTCATTCCTATCAACGCTGGTTCGGGATTTTGCTCTTTTCTTCTTATTTCGTAAATTTTTCTCGGAATTTACTGTGTTACAAACTTTGGGTATTACTATGATTGTTTAACAGTTTATTGACTCTCGTTGAAGTTGTGTTTCATTGTTCATGTCGGCTCATTCGGTGTGCCTTACGAAAAATTGATTGGATTATAGTTATGACGACCGGGATTTTATCAGCAAAGGCATACGAGGACAGCCATTTGCAACTATTGATCTTCATTGGACTGGATACTAATGTTGACCAAATTTCGATAAACTTTCACGTACTTGAATTTGACTCCGCTCATCCGAAGCAGACTATTGTTAATGCACAAGTTGCTCCAGAGACTAGTCATATAGTCTTCGCTATGTCTTCGTAACTTGACACGCTTTATGTAGGCTGTTCGGATGATAGGCAATTTTCAATGAGTATACGGAGCGCGACTTAACAGAGCTTCATGTTCTGACGAAGATAACATGTCAAAAGCCAAACAGTATCCCAAACAGGTCTAAACAAATGCCGTCACGTCTGTATTAATGAATGTTATGTAGTTCATCTTTAAAATTTCTAAATTATTGTACGGTTTCATATTTTTTCAACCACCTGGAATCATAGTGAGGTCATCTAGTGAGGTCAGCGAACTAACGTTTGCTCTTGTGCATTACGCTAATTTATAGATGGGTTGTCTTACAGATCACGAAAATGCAGATTTTCAAAACGTGACCAAAAAAGATTTTACACCGATCGATGGTGTAGCCGAAGAGGATCCAGTCAAGGAAACAGTCACGGAATCTGGCGAGCGGAATGTTGATGAAGAACAAGTCAGTGGACGTATAATTTACTCATCTCATTCATTATGTATAACTAGAGTGCACAAACAATTGTTGATCTGTAAATTGATATTTCGAATGAAAATTTTTCTGCGTACCGAAACAATTATTTTAGACCAGAAATTTGTGAACAATATTCTATCGATTTTCTCACTACATTGCATCACATCAAAGTAGCGTTTCATATAACTTTGGGTGCTACATTCTTAGAAAAATAATGCTCATTCATTGCTCATTCATAATGCTCATTCACATTTGTGAAGTCAGATGAATGTAGACAGACAATTTGACGTCCTTTAAAATAGTTTGTAGGCAGCCTCAGCGACGCTTAAATTGATAAGCCTTGGATAGTAGTAGCGCCAGTTAGGTAACATCGAGATCGTTGCATATCTAATGAACTGTTCCATTACATTCATCGATGAACAACAAACATAGATCAAGAAAGCCTTCTCTAATAAGTGATCACATCGGATATAGGTTGAATCATTAAATCCACTTCAGAAAATAAATGTACTCATTGCCAGATTTGGTGTAGTAGCGATCAGTGTGCGATAATCGGGTGGCTAAAGTGAAAAATGCATCGTGAAATCTCAGACACAAATGTCACGTGAAAAGCTGCTTGAGTAATTTCATTCTATACAAATATAATCCCGAAATACCATGAATGCATCCTTTCTGGGTTGATTTATCTCAAACTTTTCACTGTGAACCAATGAAAACCGGAGCTGTCAATCTTAACCTTGTTTGGGCTGAATTTCGTCTGGTGCACATGGCGAAATTAGGAGAAAAATAGCTTTACAGCTTTGAACTATAAGAAAATATTCCCAACGGAACCGCATACGATCGGGCGTTTACTGCCTAAAACATTAAAAGGTAAAGGCATTCGGGAATTCATTTTCCCATTATTGTTACATCTATTTTTGCAGAGAAGACATTTGAAGGCAGTTTAAGCTCCTTTTCAAATCAAGGTTAAAACTGCTTGCAGATCTGACACTACGTTTTACGAAAATATTTCCCTATATTGTTTAGCGTGATGTGGAATATTTTGTTTTATATTCGGAACTACTCATTAGTAGCAAATTCTTCGAAATATTCAAAGATGATCACAACAGTTCACATGAGTGGTCCCAAACAAATGTCTACATATCCAGCGTCATTTCACAGCTAGTTGGAAACGGAGCGCCATCGGTAATGCCAACGTTTCATGACATGATACCATATCAGACTCTGGAATCGAATAGCGACACCTTACTCATTCCCTTTCAGTTTTATGTAACTGCTCACATTCATCAATCGCTCATACACAGCTTTCCTAGTAAAGTTTTGCGTGTAGTTTATAACTGACATAGGAAGATTTTCTTTGTTCTAGGGAAGTGCACATGACCTGGAGCCTCCGCCGCTAGTCAAAGTGCTTTCTGTTGATGAACAAGTCTTTTCATTTTTGCAAATCATTACGGCCGTTTTCGGATCGTTCGCACATGGTGGAAATGATGTTAGGTGAGTTCGCTTTTTTTCAAAATTTGCTAAGTGATGATGATCATGTAAATGGTTTTTAATTAGGTTATATATGTTTGCAACCAGATGAAGACAATGTATAGAATGCTCGCTGATGAGATGAAGCTATATTCATCAGCAAAATGCTCATTTTCATGCATTTCAATCACACACTCAGGCAGGCGACGACCCGTTTTGATGCTGGCTGCACTTATCAGGTAGGGACAGTAGGGTTATGATGCGAATGCGCTTGAAACAGTGGAAGAATGGTAAACAAGTTGTGCTCGTATGCCACTGTTGGATAAGGTTGGCACTATCAATCTGTTGTATCACACGTGCCCATGCACATGTGGATAGGGTTTGAGCCCATGATCATGAAAAAATGCTTATTTGCATGTATTTCCATCACACCCACCCACCCCACGACCGGTTTCGTGCTGTTTGCACTCATCAGGTAGTGACCGTATGATCAGGACCCGCATGCGCTTGAAACAGTGGAAGAATAGTAAACAAGTTGTGCTCGTATGCCACTGTTGGATAAGGTTGGCACGACCAACCTGTTCCATCACATGAGCCCCCACTCATGTAGACTGGGTTTAAAGCCCATGACCATGAATATAAAAGCTCATTTGCATGCATCTCCATCACACTCACACCCCACGACCGGTTTAGTGCTGTTTGCACCTATCAGGTAAGGGCAGTAGGATCAGGAACCGCACGCGCCTGAAACGGAGGAAGAAGGGTAAACAAGTTGTGCTTATAAACCGATTTTGGATAAGATTGGCACGACGAACCTGTTGAATCTCTTGTGTCCATAAGCATGTAAGCCTAAACACATCAATGGCAAATTTACCAATATCAGGACCTTTCACGATTTTTTAGGGTTCGTGTTGTCAGTTTAAATTTCGTCCACAAACACATTTTTGTTTTCAAAATAGTCGGGAATGAAGATAAAACTCAAGCTTTTATTATTCATCGAAAATCCATTTGGAGTTTGCTTAACATCTTTTTACAATAATTAGGTTGATTACAAACTAATTCATCTGACGATGCCATTGAATGCACCTATACCGGATTACAAGTCCAGTTCTTTCGAGCCTAGTGTTCGTCATTGCCTGGACGTGCAATGCAGCCCTCTTGTCGTGCATGCATTTCCGGTGCAACATTTGCATTCTTTACGGCAGTGAAACCAACCGCTTTTACACACGTTTCACCTCCAATCAAAAACCACGGCTATTATTGAAAACGATGTCAATTTCACATCTATTTTAGCATTCCTACTTCACTAAATTCATGGTCGACATCGGCTTCACTAAATATTCCACATGTGTTTACGAAATTTTACAATCCGTATAATTCACTTCATCGGGTCGGTGGTTGTTTCGTCCGGTTATGAACTTTCATGCTGGTACGGCACATACACAACAAGTTCAGTGTTGATACTTTGTTCGGGCCAACTAATTTGTGGAATTTTGTGTTTCTTTAAAGGTAAGCGGTACGAGCGGAATCAAGCGTAGAACAGAGGGCTAAACTGTTTCTGCATCTGGGGCCTACACGGTGTACCTGTATTACTAATGTCGCAAAGAAATATATGGTGAAGAAATAATGGAATGCATATTTCCCCAAACGGGTATTAGTTCGCGCTAGAATCCCCACTGTAATTTTAACAGACTGGGCTTCGTGTAGCATCATCTGAACACTAGTTAAACGATGCAGTTTTTTGCTTGCGTTTTACCGATATATTATCATCGTTTATCGTTTTTCATCACATGAGCTCATTTTCTGTAGTTGAATACACCAATCATGATCAAGTTTTGTCTGATATTACATCATAGCAACGCTATTGGTCCTTTGATTGGTCTTTGGATTATCGGTGTAACACAAATGGTCGAATCGTCGATGCCAACACCAATTTGGATTCTATTCTACGGAGGGTTGGGGATTTCTGTCGGGCTATGGGTTTGGGGTCGCCGAGTGATTCAAACGATTGGCGAAGATTTGACACAAATTACCCCCTCCAGGTTGGTTTGTTTGATGATTGCGATATGTTAACTATTATTTTAGCAAACAACGAATACTATTACAGAGATCAATGGATACGATTCGTCTGAACTCTGCAAACTCATGTTCACATAACTTCAAACAGATTCTTGGAAACCGTTTAAATGTAGTCGTTTTAACTGTCAGTTGTAATATAAGTTGCTTATGAATATAGTGAACACGTTTCATTTTTAGAATTATTCATGCCGTTACCATTAATCAATACTGTTACAAACGAACTGACAGGCCAACTTTGGCATTTAGCTATTCATCACCCGATTTTGGCTTTTATAATCGAAACCAATTTGTGATTAAGATTTCACCGAATCTTGTTTAATCCAATAAAGCTGTTTTCTTTAAACTAATTTAACGTTAACAAAAGTCGAAAAATTAGAGATCATTCTTTTTGGGAAAAATCCTATTTTTATCTCAAAATATCCCTAGTGTGTTTTGCACAACAGCAGATGTATGCACGCATGAAATAGAGCCTAGATCCGAGCAAAAATGCCACGCAGCATTTAGACAGATCTTCGTACACGCTTTTCAGACTCAAATAGTGATTTGATGAGAGCCTCGCCCCCACACGGTTGCTCATTTCGACTGCAATCTGTTTAGCATATCGCTACTTGTACGGCACAGGAACAATGAAAAGCATTCACAATCCTGAATCACTCGAATGTTCAATTAGATTGAACATTCATCACCCAATATGAAAATTTGTTGCATGTGGAAAGGCTTAGTTTCTTATGCAAATTATTTATATATCAGCCTTTATTCGTAGCTGAATCAGCTTTGGTTTGCTCCGGAAGCAGCATCGTAAGATATCAAGCGTTGTGAAGAGGACAGACAAATGAGCAGCCTGCATGTTTGTTCAAATCATTTCGTTCCACTGGGAAAAAATCACAATTCCGAATCCAGAAACTGTTATGTCTGTACTGCACTCACCATCGATCTTGATTGGTCGATTAATCGATTGTTTGTTCACTGTCTATACGACAGAGGGTGCCCTTCTAACGGAAACGATGTCTCACAGTCATGAAACGTCATGAAAGCAAATTTAAGAATTTCTATGCATGTCTAAACGAAATATCACCTAATCTTTGAGATATATTATGTATATATGACTCAATATTGACTCAATTTGTTTAATTATCCCAGCGGCGTTTGCATCGAAATCGGTTCCGCTGTGACCGTAATGATTGCGAGCAAAATCGGTTTGCCCATCTCCACCACGCATTGCAAAGTGGGCTCAGTCGTGGGCGTGGGACGTGCGCGATCCAGGGAAAGTGTGAACTGGTCAATTTTCAGGAACATTCTCATTGCATGGCTTGTCACGCTCCCCGCCTCGGGAGCCATCTCCGCGTTGCTCATGTACGCGTTCTCATTCGCCGTGTGAAAATGTCATCAATCACCGATATCGTGTTCAAACGGAGTTTGGATTGTTGTACGAAATTAATCTCATTGCATTCAAATTGAACGTGAAATGTTGATTCAAGCATAATTTTGTTTAACAACACCGTGCCTTTTGCTACATTTTTACCGATTGGTCATGATTTCATATTTTGTGTGAGAATAATTAATCATTGGATTCAAAATGTGTGTTTTTTTACTTACGGGGAATGTTTCATGTTCAATGATGCAAGCTTTAATAGCCAAGTGACCGAAACAGATTTGCATCCATACATCGTAACGTGAACATCGATATTTTTGAATATAACTTTCATAGTTTTCATCCGATCAGTTTAATTTTTGGATGTCTATCTGAAAATGATGTGTTGCTCACATCCCCTTAAATTACACTCCACTACCGGTTTCTGGCTGTTTGCCGTCATCAGGTGGAGATAGTATGATTAGGTTCACTGTTTCCACTGTTTCAAGGCTCACTGAACCTAACCTTCAAAATGTTCTCTTATGGGCACAGCCACGTTGCGTTCTATTAATTTAGAGATCACCGGAAGTAGCGTTACTGGTCTATAGTTTGCTGTGTCTGAACGGCTACCGCCTATATAAAAAGGAGTTATCATTTCTGTTTTCCATTTCATTATAAACATTATAAACAAACAACGCAACGATCGTGCGTGGTTGTGATTTGTCTAACCCGTTTTAATGCACCCAATAATTGTGTTCATTATCAACGTCTGTTAGCTCTGTATTCTCGTATCCAATCGTATAATATGAAATTAAATCTGGAAGAAGGCATCATTTCTGTTGATGAGGTTGATTGTTTTCGATACGGTGTATCTTCTAATGGAATCCATCCGGACCAGAATCGAATTAAACATGAACTCACCATATTCTTAAGTGAACTTCGATCAGTAATACAAGTGTTACAATATTATTCCAAGTTCATTTCAAATTGTGCAACAGTTGCCGATTCATTGCTCACATTGCTAAGTGCTAAAACGTTCAAGTGGAAACACAATGCAATGTCGACTCGCTGCCAGCAAAGCCGAAAGCAACTTATGTCTCCTTAGAAGAGTCCTAGTTTCCTTTGATGCCAACATTATCTGCAAATTGATTTCAACTTACATCCGTCCTCATATCAAATGTGCCCTACCGGCATGGGATCCTTGGTTGAAAAATGATACTCAGCTATTGAAAACTCCACAGCGCAGAGCGACAAAACTCGTCCTGTCACTTTCTAATTATCTATATGAAATGAGACTTAAAATATTGAATTTGCATTTGGAAACGAGGAGCACTAATATTCATTTGGACTGTGCTTAATCAAACAAATTATCATTGCAGTCGTTTGTTTCATCTTTCCTAAAACAAACATCAGCGTGGTCACCAACCTAAAGTTTACCAACAGCATAGTAGGTTGAACTGCCGCAAATTTGCATTTTCCGTTCGCAATGTGCAATTGTGGAACAGTTTGCCTACTCATGTGGTACAATTTGAAACCATTGACGTTTTCAAAAAATCACTAGATGTCCACATGGACAAGTATGTTTTTCACGTTTGACAATAATCTCTAACAATATTTTGATATTTTTTACCATCCGACTCGATGTACATTTTTTGGGTCTTGTAAAGCATAGCTTTTTACCCGCATATCATCTATGAATGAGTGCTTTACTAAAGCCATTTAATCCAATTGCCGGTTTGTTATAAACACAAATTCTTCTCATCAGGAAATTGGTGCTGTTTTCGAGCAAAATGTTAATCAGCCATCGGCCATTGGCCATTGGCTTGTGAAGCCTAGCAACGTATTCAAATATATTTCTGTGAACTATTCATACAGAAATCGATTATCATCGATTCGTATTTAATATGGGCAGGTGTATACCCTATTACTAAAGCAAAGTCAGAATACAAAATTATCTAGTTAAGAACAGTTTTAGCCTCACAGCTGTCGTTAGTGATAATGGGACCTACTTCTCTGGTTCACCTGTTAATCAGTGGCTGCATTCGCGATAAATCGGATCTATATGTGTAAGTAGTTAATTGTCAATGAAAGTCAACATGATAAAAAACGATCGTTTCAAAGGAATGACATCTGCGTAGTTGTGATTTGTCTAACCCGATTTAACTATTATTTCAATACACTCAATAGTTGTATTACTTATCAACGGCTGTTAGCTCTGTATTCTCGTTTCCAATCTTATCTTATATATCTTATATTTCACAGATAGATTAACTATAACATATTGCGTTATTATGCCGTACAATAGAATCGACACTCATGGATATAATTTACTAGTCCTGCCATTCCAACGGGCGTTGCTATAGGCAACCTGAATTTTTAGTTTAACTTTCTTGGCTATCAAGTCTGTCTACTTTTGATTTGTAAGTAATCGCACCAAATAAATTTCTTTTTGCTTATATACACAAACCATACAACCTTGAGCGTTTGTTAGAATATCATCAGCCCGCACAAATCCTCCACATAAGTCAATGCTGAAATCTGGAATAGGGATTTTGGAAAATTGTTATCGAAAACTTAAGGAAACATTTAAACCGCTTTTGGTAGATACAATTGGCAACGCAATTCAACCCGAAATAAATGTGGCTCTAGGCGGCAAAATGGATGAGAAAAATGCGCCAAAATCTGCTTCCTTAACTGAGTAGGGTGAATGCTTATCAGAATGAAATAAAAGATCGACATAGTGAACCCTGGTTACTGTGGTCCTCATCTGATAAAATGGTGAACACTATAGCCAGGACCCCCCGCCCTCTAGTTACCAGATCCGAGATAACCAAAGAACGCAACAATACACGTCCATTTAACTAAGACCGATACTGCTATCAGTGTAATCTGCACAAATGTACCGGAGTCGACAGATACACCTTTTTCATCAAGTCAAGCACATGAGCTCAACGAATGGTCTAAGCACTGTACACGCATGGGCTTGTAAGCTTTAGTACTTCCTTCGATGACGCGCTTAACTCGGCATAAAAGCTCACGGCAGACTGGCTGCGCCTATTAAGGTGACATTGCTAACTAAATCTGACATGGAAGAAGTAATCCTCAATGCGTATCTACTCAGTTCTGGTCCCGGTTTGACCTGCCGAGTCCAAGCCGACACCATGGTGGGAAAGAAAAGGTCAATCCACTTGTTGAGACCAGTCTACTTCACATAGTTTAATTATCCTCGATGTCCCCGAAAATGTTGATGCAATATCAGCTTCGGAATCAAAGCAATATGATTTGAAGTTGATTCCATTGGATCTCGTGATTAATTGTTGTAGACACATTAAGAATACGTAGATACTCCAACTAAAAAGGCAATGGGCTCAGTCCATTGAAGATCACTTTTTAAACGCTCGACATGGCGATCGCTATCAATACCAACTGAAAATCGTACCGCGCAACACTTCTTACGAGATGTACGACCAAGCGTGCCCAAGCGTGTTCCTTCTCTAACACCAAAAGAACCATCGCAGTCACAGTTTGATTGCAATCTTGTTACTGAGAGCCAAAATGTTACTCAAAAAACGAAAAAGGTCCGACTCATCGCGGGTTAGACCAATAGCTACATTACACTATCCTACAGTGTGTAAGATAATTACTATCAAGAGCATATACGAATTCTCAGTGGTGGAGTTGCAGTCTACTTTCATGAACGTTTAGCGCAGTGTAACGTAATCGATAACCCTGACTTCAGCCTTCTTGATGAAATAATTCAATCCTTGTAATACATCACAATCTGCCAGACTACTCAATTGCGATCATGGGCGATTTTAATCTCCCACATATGTTTTCAAGAAGTGAACACTCCCTGTATTCGTTTGAACATAAATTCAAGGAGGTTATCGAAATTGCTTCACTGCACAACCATGTTGACCAGCCAACTGGCAGACGGGGTCTTGACTAACCTTCAACTATTGAAGTTGTATTAACGCCTAAAGCAACCGCGGTAGAGGATATACAATAACTGACACCACTGAGAAATGAGTGACCATATAATTCTATGATTTTTGTAAAACATCATGCTTGTAAGACCATTACAATTGACTTAACATGACTTGATTATGTATGTAGTGCGGAGCGATTGAGCTAACAGACGAAAGTCTTGAGGGTAATACAATTTCAATCCTTAAATATCTGTCTCCAGGATGCACACACTCACGAAAACTCGATTTGTATACCTAATGCAACTACAACTACCAGTTTGCTATCCGGAGTATATGTAAGAAATGATTTTACCTACTCCGAACCTTCAGAGATAGTTTAGCCAAGACTCGTAATCTGCAGCAAATCTGGCATTGTAATCACCCAATAAAACTACACCGTTTTTAGTTGCACGGTTTTGAGGACTGTTATGAGGTTATGATAAAAGCATCTTTTCAGAGAGCAGCGCAGGGAGCGTCTGTGCATAAACGATGACCAACGTAATGGTACCAGTAATGCACTTCAGATTTGGAGTACAAATCCGTTCGCTCCCATTACTGCTTGGATCTGCTGCCTTTAGTAGGCTGTTTTGCCGTCGATGCTCATCAGAACCCCTTTCTTTCCAACAAAATGTGTAATGCTTTTCTGTTAGCATAACCGTGTCTGGTAATTGCGTCTCTTTCATGGCAGACACGTCGACTTTCAGCCTTTTTAGCTCATTGCTTCTTACGCCTCTGATATATTAGACGTCGTCATGAAATCCTGGGAGCATGGACCGGGCGTTCCAGGTTCCCAGTTTCACAGCTGATCTTTGTTGTTTAGAAGTTTGTTTCGATGGTGTGGAAAAATACAGTCTGCTTGTCGGTTGAATCATAATACCATGCACTGAATGAGGATAGCAGACCGTGGCAAGACGGCACTTTATTGACTGTGGGTTGACCAGCTTTAGGCGAGCGGTAGCCGTCCAATGAGACCTGAAAATCTCTCCCATTGTCAGAAGCAGCACCAAGCGCAGATCTCTACGCCAACCGAGCCATAGCTTTTAACCGGTATCTGCTGCTTCCCGTGTTATTATCCGTAGAAGCGGAATGGTGTGTCCTCTCCATTGGTGCGTTGAGATATACGCCGGGGCAATTCAATATGGAGAACTAGTTGTTGCACATGCAACAAGTGCTTCCTCTCCATGACAGCACTGGAACCAAAGGAACAGCTATGCTGATACCTTTTGGCAACGATGCCGTCGCAAGTGTTGGCAGGACTAAGTTAAACACAACTTCGGACTGCCTAACGGGAACCGACTCCGGCATTTTCTTCGAGGTTGGCTCCTAGAGCCGTTTTCATGACTGGATGTAGCCACAAGGCAGTGGAGGTTTGAAATAGGGTTTTTTCTCCCCCTAGGTGGACTGCCTTCATGGACTTACAAGCTCCACATGCCTGAAGCAAGCTGATTTCGTGGCGCCAGTCAGCCGTCTTCGCCCCTTCTCCAGTCAGTAGAAGCATTTTTTCGGGTCATACAGAACCACGCGTGCAGGTCAGCAGCTGGAAGTCGTTGTCAGATGCGATTTGAGACTCGCGCCATTAGAGCATTTTTGGAATTGGGAGCTTATCCCCAGACAACCTTGGAACCTTTTATACACGTACTTTTTAGTTTATACAATCCTATGGTTATTGTTAAACTTGTTGCCGATATTCTCAACGGAAAACACAAATAAAACATCCCCAAATGATGCACAAGACATTGTGAACGTGATCCATACTCCCGATTTTCGAAATTAAGAAATCAATGTTCACATGAGATGGAGATACATGTTTACCAGGATCAGAGATGAATAACAATATCTACATTGTCGTAAAACTTCATTTGCAACACGACTGCCGTGTAAGCATCTAAGTCCAGCCGTTGAGTAGTAATTCAGTAATGTATAATAGTAAAATAGACAAAGGTTATTTAGTCAAAAATGAGATGTTGGAAGCTCTTTTAGAAACTCTCTACAACGTCAGCTGTAGACTAATGTTTCGTAAAGAGGGTATATCAACTTCTATCGGAATGGAGTGATTGTCATTGTAACTCAATAGAGATACGGTGGATTTCTGCATGGGGCATGTTAGATGAAATCCCAGTGCTTAAGTGCGCATGATGAACTGTTGTTATCAAAAGATACAATCGCCATGGATGAAGCGCTTAATCGATTACTTAGTCATCTACATTCAAGTGATGATTAGCGAGAATGAATTCTATTAATTGTGAGCTGTATTCATTACAAGTGAACTTTGGTATTCCAAATATAACGAAATTGTTGGGTGAGCCATGTTGAATAATGAAAAGAAACACCCGTTGTTTGCTACATACAAATCGTTGACACTTATTGGCCACGCTTTCCACTCAAATATGTGCCATCAGTCTTCTGTTTACGTTTTTTCCTAATTCAGCAAAATACTATTGCCCGGGAGTGATCGGTGTTCTTCAAAATACAAACCATGCCCACGGCCAACACACACTTGACATTTTACTTCTTCTCAAACGTCCCATTCCGGCTTTGTTATGATTTCCTCACTGTTGGGTTAAGAACAATACACCGATTGATAGAACGCAAACGACTGTCTTTATTTGATCCCTTTATCATACCATGTTTGTGAAGGGTTATTTCATCATAACGGAATGATGATCAGAAACGAAATAATGCTATCAAATTTTGGCTTTTAATTAATTGATAATTCCTTCCCGTTCATTGGTGGCAGATCTCATGGCTACAAGTTAATTATTCCAAACTCTAGATCAAATTGTCGAAGGTTCTTATTTGCTGTCCGAGTTCGTTTTATATGGAACTCTCTGCCCCCACATGTCATTTGTGCATCAATCATGAACATGTTCAAGGCTGAACTTGACAATTATATGTTAACCAAATCCAACCTCGCACGTCAATACATAAGCTAGCTTTCCGTATTGACGAAACATTTTTGCTGTTTTTACGCATTCCCTATATTTTTAATCTACGGTTGCTGTAAAGTATTTGCTTTTTGAACCAATAAAACTTTGAGTAACATTGAATAACTTTGAATCACGCGATAACTTCAAAAAATACTTCCAGTATCACATGAGTTTGAAAGATGTTTGTTTAGTACAGGTTTTATGTACAACAATAACATTTCTTTAAAAATTTTATTTCATTGGTTTTAACACAATTTTCATAATACCATTGCACGTCGGATTATTTTTCGGGCGTCAACACCCAACGCGAAACGTGTTACGAAGTTATTCATTTAATTATAGCAATTCAGACCATCTCAGTGAAATGTAAAGATGTTTTCAGTGAAATTTAAAAGATTTATTGATCGAAAATGGGACAATTAAACTAATATTGAACTTTGAATTTTTTCCCATTGTTCATACAAGTGCATCATAGATAAATATTATATTTCGCGGTCAACGCGTATATATTTCAATAAAATTCTGCAACGCAATGGGAAAATTCATTAGGCAATACATCTCGATCCGGGAAACAAATATTAGGTTGGCAAAAATTGTTTATTAGTGGCTGCTTGAATGCCAATAGCTTGCATGACATTTTGAATCGAGTACTATTAGAAATTCGCCCTACTACGACAGCGCCGCCTGCGGTAGCTTGGACGCATCTACAGAATGGGAAATGGTTCGTATTCCGAAAGATATACTCTATGGCGAGTTAGAATCAGGAAGTCGACTATTGGGCTGACCACACTTGCGGTACACAGACGTTTGCAGAAGAGATATGAAAGCTATAAGCATTAACACCATGAGTTAAGAAGAACTTGCTCTTGACCGCTCACATTGGAGCCATCGTGTAAAGCGTCGTCTGCAAGCTGAGCAGGAGCAAATACAGCTCTTGGCTGCTGAACACAGATCCCGTCGCCGGCGTGCAACTGACGCTGATCAACCTGGTACTGCCTATCTTTGCGAGCGCTGCGGGAGAGATTGTTCTTCCCGATTCGGACTATTTAGTTTTTCGAAAAGCTGTGGAACATGAGAAAAATCATGCGATTCTGATGTTCCTCTGTGTTAGACATAGACCGAAGGAGTTTAACAACAACTATTAAAAATTTAACTGATATCACAAGATGATTAACGGTATATCGATACAGGGTTAAATTGTACCACATATGAATTCTTTGAGTTTATAGGTGATTACTAATGATTGTCATTATATGT
>JACCGJ010000893.1:2574-27574 GCA_013407085.1 Atriophallophorus winterbourni
TACTGTTCTCTATCCTCTTGTACAAGTTTCGTAACTGTATTCCCCGGCAACCGTTAAGATTCCTGCGATCCAGAAGTAAATGGTTCCTCTATGCACAGTTCCTACCTTTATCCATTTCCGTGTTAGTCTCCAGATTACGTATTTAGGATTATTTTATGATGAACAATGATAACTGGCTGATTTCGCGAGTTACCATATTATTCTTCGGATAGATCGGCTCTTATGGCACATAATAAGTAGTTACTTGTTGATGCTTTTATACGTCACATTAAACCAAGATCATGTTTAATAACCGAAATGTATGAGTTGTAAATGATTATGTTTATTTTTCTGACGACATATAGATATGCCGTTACACCAGTAGCTTAGTAGACTGTTTGCCATTACAAGAAGATGATGATTTGTCTTACAATTGGTCATTGAAGAATAAACTGCCGTTTAAATTCAACAAATGTAGAATCGAGTAGAGTTCACATATCATATATGTTCACATGTCCTTGAAAATTTCAGTGAATAAAAAGATTTGGGTGCCTGGATATGCTCCAGTTTAAAAATATCACTTCAAACTAACACTGCCTTCGAAAAAAGCAACACGCGTCTTCAATCTACTCAAACGTCTATTTGGGAAATTTTTGCCCAAGATATTCACAAGGATCATGAATACATACTTTAGACCATTCATGAAATACAGTGTGCAGTCATCGTCTCCATGGCTCAAAAAGGATGTTGAACTTATGTAGCCAATCTATCGCCGTTCAACAAAACTAGTTCTCCTCATCCGATCAAGCCTTATAAAGAAAGGATAGGTCAACTGAATCCATTCGACTTTCCATATCGATAAATCAGAGGAGACCTTATCCTCCGTCACAAAATATGTTACACCCCAAACCATCCGTTAAAAGATAGCAAATAAGCGATCAAGAATCAAAACAGGCGTATTCTCTATACAAACCCTTAATGGATTGAATCACTCTCCCCAGGATACCGCCGATGCTTTGGCAACGTCTTACTCACTTGTCTCCAATCCTAAGCGTTGTATCCCATATCAAGTTTTACAAAATTCGCCTCGTTTAGAATCAATAAGTGAAATGACTGTTAATAAATATAGGGATGGGGGAACTTTGTCAACTAAACGAAAAGAAATACCCTGGCACATACAAAATTACCCACGCTACACTTCGATTTGCTTTGACTGCTCCTCTCACGCGCTTATTCAATCTCATCCTACATGAAGGAAAAATACCACCGCACTGAAAACCCTGGATGATAACTCCTATCTATAAATTTGGCAGCCGTTTAGACACAGCAAACTATAGGCCTGTAACTCTACTTCCGGTGATCTCTAAATTAATGGAACACATAACACATAACGGCGCATATAAGAGAACATTTTGAAAACCAGAAAATTTTGACCGAAGGACAACATGGTTTTCAAAGATATCGTTGCTGTTTATCTAACCTTTTTACGACGTTCGGGGATAAGACCAAGGCACTCGACTGAGGTAAGGCTGTACATGCTTGTTAAAACGATATTTCTAAAGCCTTATATAGAGTCGAACGTGACATTCAAATAAAAAATGATCAAAGCTTATGGAATAACGGGAATGTTACTATATTGTACAAGGGACTATCTTAGTGATAGACACGTCCAAGTTCGCGTTGGAAGCACCTTCTCTCGAAGAATAGACGTCACAAGTGTAGTTCCACAAAGCTCGGTGCTTCGACCGCTTCTATCCTTGGTGTATCTGAACGGTATAATAAAGGATATTGGATGCAACTTGATACTATTTGCCGATGATAGTAAAATACAGAAACGAGGCAGGTCTGTTAATGACTGTATGGCATTACAATGTTGGTCCCAGTCAAATGAGATACTATTTAACCCTGTGAAATGTAAAATGCTGCGACTTGAAAAATCTCTGCACCACAAGTATCAGCTTCGCACGCGAGATCTCGTCTGGACCAACGCAGAAAAATATTTCGGTTTCTGGGTGTCGTTTAACCTTAAGCCTGGACAATAAATCCTGCCGAATCATGAGTCTCATAAAAAGGATATTCAGAATTTTCATGCCCGAAACTTTACCCCGATTAATTAAAACATATGTAGGTCCTATGTATTTCGGTGCTCACATTCCCATCCCTTACAAACCACTACCGATTTCTGGCTGTTTGCCGTCGTCAGGTGGAGACAGTAAGATCAGGTTCAGTGAGCCTGTTATTCAATATTCCATCGGAGCCTGGGCACCACGGATGAGGAAGTATATCGAACTACTTGACAGGATTATACATCATGCGACAAATTTGGTGTCACGTTAAAGATACTTGCCTCTCAGAGTGCGAATGTGAAATCTAAATCTACACGATTTTAAACAACGACGGATACGGAGTGACGTCCTGTTGGCATTCAAAATATGGCATATTGAGAACCATCTCCTTAAACACTTGCTAAAGCCCAATGGCCTTATTCCGCATTCTCGATTTGATATTTGTCTAAATTTTTTCTCGGAAAGAATTTGTTTCACTTGGAATTTTCGCCTGAAGAAATCACACGCACGGAATCTGTTGCGATTTCGGCTTCTAAACTGGGTGAGTATATGACGAACCATGCGTTATGTGACTGTTCCTAATAATTTTTGAGATATTTGGTAATTTTACTCCAGATACCTATCATCCTATGGTAATTGTTAAGATTACTGCTTCTCTACCATAAAAATTCCTGAGTTTTTGAGTTTCTGAAGCTTTATTCAATGGAGTTGCAATATGTTGGCTGGTTCGATATCGGTCATCTCCATCATCATCTCAAGGAACCTCCAATGTTTAGTTCGTAGCGTACTTTTTCCACGTTGGGTTTGTTCATATGATACCATGAAAGAGATATTTATGGCATTAAATAGCTTTTACCAAGAGTCAAGAGCGACCAAGCCGTAATTCTTTTGGACTGAAATGTAATGCATCCTAGTGAAGATGTCACACAACTTTGCTCACCTGGACATCGTCAAACTAAAAACTAAGACTGAATTGCGAACCAAGCGAATCGTAACCTACTGCGGAAATAAGGTAGAATAGTATATTAAGGCAACTTTTACAACAAAAATAAGTTTTACTCCTTTAAAACCAGTTACAACGCGAGGAAAACCTTTCTGGTGGAGCGCGTCAATTCGTAGGGCAATCAATTGGCGTGAGTGTAGTTAGAGAGCCATAAAATTTTCTGAAACTCAAAGATCTGAACTGTTTTATATACATTCAGAAAACTTAACTATTGTGCTACCGCGTAAAGCTAAAGGGACTTTTGAATTCATTCTTGCTACTAAGTAAAGATTAACTTTAAGGCCATTAAGGGTTATTATTATGCAAACGGTCTTTAGGATGGGAAATAATTAGACTATAGCTAAATAATAGCTACAAGGCTTCGATTGCGCATAAAATAATTGATGCTTTAAACTAGTTACTGTACAGTGTTCAACGGAGCAAATCAGGAAAACTTTTGCAATGCGTCGCTGTACCGTACTTGAAAAAAGGATATAGATTGTTTGGAAAAGGTCCAGCGCTCTGCAACTATGGAGGTTAATTATCAAACAGGCAAAAACTGAGTTAAGCCTGAAGGTCCTCAATTATGTTCTAACTGTGTGGCGTCTTATTAGAATTTTTCAAGATTCTAAGATGTTTAACAGAAGATAATATTACTGGTTTAATAAGGCTTGGCTATGAAACGGCTATATGGGATAACCCAATAAAAATTCCTAAAGCTATTCTTATCCTGCTGGTGCGTGTTTACTATTAAGCAACCGTTTGATTGGAATAAGCTCATAGGGCATCAGTGGAGTCCTAATAAACTACATTTAATCCCAAGCTTTCAGCTGAACAGCCGCACTCAGTTGCCCGAACATGATGAGAAATATTGTTGATTAGATTTCTAGAAAAACATTTTCAGCCGATCTCTATTCATAAGGAAGGGGCTTCTTTGGCGGTCACAAATTACTGCCACGTTAGCCTTACTACTGTATTTTGTAGGGTTATGGAAAGGTTTATCTGCGACGAACTTTGTGAATACGTGACCAAACATCCTTTATTGAATGCTGCACAAAACGAATGCCTAAAATGTAGGTCATAACTGACTAACTTGTTGTGCTTTCTAAACGAAGTCACTAAGAGGATGGGTGATGGAATAGCGGTGAAAAGGCTTTGATTCGGTAAACCACAAGCTGTTGCTTCTCAAACTCTCAGCAATAATAATATAATGGGGACTACTGGGCTGGATCCGCGCATTTCTTTGTAACCGTTCCTTTACTGTCAGAGTAGATGACACATACTCCGCATGCGAGCATATAATCAATGGAATTCCTTAGGGCTCAGTCTTAATGCCTTTGATGTCCCTCATCTTCATTGATAATTTAGCTAACCAACTGCGCCAATCCTGTTATATGGATGTGGACGTTGTCAAAGTCATCGGTATGTCGGATAAACCCGATCTGATAAATGACGTAGAAGCTGTGACTAAATGGGCTGATAAGTAGGACCTTTACCATAACCTAGAGAAGAGTCACTCACTCTCTATACTGACAGGTAACATGAGTGTCTCTACGCGCTGAGCCCACACGGAGTTCCGTAGGGTAAAATCTAATAAGAACTTAGGAATCATAGTAACGCAAATTTTGAGTGGTCTTACCAATGTGCTTCTATGGCTTATAGGGCCAGGAGGGAACATTTTGACTATGTTCAGCCCTCACACGCAGAAAAGGTGAGATACTGTCACCCATCTACAATGCAATAATGATGTCGCATCTGGAATAATGTATTCAGTCGTGGGGGCTGTATTCCCACAAGGATATGGTGCAGCTATCAAAGATATTGATGCTAGCTACACGCATATTCAAGGGATTGGCATGCAGCAACTTTGAAAATCATCTCTTAACATTAATACTTTTCTCGCTTAAGAGGGGGAAGTTTAGGGGGTAATCATATAAAAACCTTTAAAAAAGTCCAATGATTAAACTAGCTCGAATCCAATGACTTCTTCCGGTTCTCTCCTCTGGTTGATACGCGAAAGCACAGTCTCAAATTGAGTAAACTGCACACAAGGCATAACCCACATCGTTAGCATTCGTTTTGTGAAACCGTGAAACTCATTCCCTGTAGAACTAGTCTCAGCAGCTTCAATGAATGCGTTCAAAATTGGGTGGACGAAGGGCGGCAGGTGCTCTTTCCGGAGAATTAACCTTAGGAATAAATCCTCTCCTATTTTACTATCAAAAACAGCAACAATAATGTGGGAATCTTTTTGAAACCCCAAAAAGCTTTTTTTTCAACGTTTCATGTTTTTGTCATAACCGAGCGTTGTCCATCGTTTTTTCGTTCATTTGGGCATGCAACATGCATTACCTCATCCTTCGGTGATGGAACCTTCTTCTTCTGAATAGACGGCAGGAGGACTACAGTCCGTGAAAGCCGCTTTACCTCCCGGGTCTCTGTTATCTCAGCTTGGATTTCTCACGAGGAGTTACTGAGCTGTAAGAGTAGACGAATCGCGAGGATAGCGGGAAGTTTACCGTCCAATATGCGTTTAAACTGCTCTTCGGTGACTGCCCGATTGCATCAGCGGAGGGTGCATTCCAAATATTGACCACTCTGGTCGACAGAGTTAGCGATGGCTTCAGATGTTCCTTTCGGCGCTTCTGCAACTTCAGTGGATGACCTCTAGTTCTGTAGTCCGTGGATACCGAAAAGAATTGTTGAAGTTCCGTTCCGTAATATCAAAGCAGGATTCTCCGCGTGACCAGCAAATCATATCGCATTCTTCGATATTCCAGTGGGAAAAGTTTGAGTTCCCGCAATCTGTCGTCATAGGGAATATGAAACATACCCCTCACGCACTTGGTAGCCCTCCTTTGGACTTTCTCCAGTCGATCCTTCTCCCCTTTAGTTAACGGATAGTTCACCGGAAGCCCAAATTCTAATATTGGTCTGACGTGAGAGCTATACAGAACTTGAAAAACTTTGGGATTTATCTCTAAGAAGGATCGTCTCAATGCCCACCACATGCGGCTGGCAGAACCGACCTTTCTGGCAGTATCCTCCGCAGTTTTGAGGGATGAAGTTACCATCACCCCAAAATCTACATCAACTCTACATCAACTATCCTGAGACCATGGCCCTCCAAATGATATGCATGTCGCATGTTGTTGCTCCCGATGTGCATGATAGCACACTTCTTTTCATTAATCGGGAGCATCCATCCGTCAGTCCAATTCCGAAGTTCATTCAAATCATTTTGCAGGTGGGAAGCGTCAGCGGCAGTCGTGACAGAAGCCCACACCTTCAGATCATCTGCAAATAAGAGACAACCACTGTTTAGAATACCGGGAAGGTCACTCACATAGAGTTTGAACAAGGTTGGCCCCAGAACGGATCCTTGCGGTACACCAGAAGTGGGGATAAAGGATGCAGATCTGGCCCCATTGACTTCAACGAGGCTTCGCCTTCCGATAAGAAAATCCTCAATCCAAGCAAGCAAAGAAGCCTCTATACCAGACATTCTTAGTTTCCAAAGAAGCCTCTGATGTGGAACACGGTCGAATGCTTTACTAAAGTCGATGAAGACTACATCAACTGGCACACCAGCGTCAAGGCTTCTGCACCAATGTTCTCGGGCGGTCAGTAGATTGGAGATACATGAGCGGCCTTCCGTGAAGCCGTGTTGGGCATTCGAGCATTGATGGGTCTCGCGCAAATACTGTTCTATCTTATCCTTTACAATCCGTTCCAGCAATTTGCCTACGACAGACGTAAGTGTAACAGGACGGTAATTTACAGGATCTGATAAACTCCCACCTTTGAACATCGGCTTTACTATACCCATTTTCCAATCCTCTGGTAGACGTCCCGAATTGATTGAAATTTGGAATATAGCGGCTAAAGGTGAACTGATGATCCTTGATAAAGGTTTTAATATGGCAGGGTGAATACCATCAGGACCTGGAGATGTCTGTACCTTTAGATGTTCGATGAGGATTCGCACCATGTCAGCCGTGATCTCAAAATTGGCCATTACTTCCGTCGGCGATATTTGTTTGCAGGATATGGTAGGCTCTATTGCGTAAACTGATTGGTATTGCGATGCAAACACCTCAGCTTTCCCAGTGTCAGTCTCTATAACCTCCCGTTCCAAATTTTTGAGAGAAGGTACGGGGTTCGATGATTTGACCCGTCGCCGAATGTACGCAAATAATCGTTTAGGATTATATTTTGAAGAATTTGCTAATTGAAGCTCGAATCGACTTCTTTTATCCTTCTTCAATTTTGAGCAAAGATTCCGTACAGCCCGATATTCTTCGTAATGGGCGTCCGATCGGCTCGTTCTGAATTTAATCCAAAGACGCTTTCTTTGCCGCAGGCAGGTACGAAGTTCTCTATCAAACCAAGGAGGGCCACGGGAGCCGGGACGATCTCTGGTTAATGGAGCAACATCCTCTAAGCAACGGATATTATTCAGGAACCATTTCCAACAGTCATCAATAGTGGAATCAACGGGTAACGTCCAGTCAATTGAGGCTGCTTGTTCAACCAACAATTTCAAGTCCATGTTCCAGAAGTTTCTCCGTGGAAGCCGCGACGGCTGGGCCGGTTTACCCCGAGTCCATTTGAACCGAATAGCACAATGGTCGCTTGTATCGATGGGCTGTTCTACGGATAAGTCAACCACATCTGACTCTCTGGGTGACAAAACCAGATCAAGAGTAGACGGAGTCTGGCCATGTCCATAGCGAGTAGGAACGAGAACGTGCTGCACGAGGTTCAAATCCAGAATCACATTTAGAAACTCCCGTTGGTACTCATCCCCATTTGTAACGAGGTCCAACCAGTTGATATCCGGAGCATTCAGGTCACCGAGTATCATACAATCGTTCCTCGTCCCATGGCGGCGGAGCTGGTCAAATAATGCCATGATACGGGCGCAGGGTGAACGGTAGATGACACCGATCATTGCTGATCCATTACTGGACTTGATCTGACACCAAATGCTTTCAGCAAAACCACCATCATCTCGAAAACGATCAACAACCTCCACGGATAAATGTTCTTTGACGTATATCGCCACCCCACCACCATGTCGAGATCCAATTCGATCACTTCTGAGTAGGCGGTAATTCGGAATAAATAGCTCTACATTAGTAATGTCGAGTGTCAGCCAGGTTTTTGTTATTCCAACTATATCTGGCTGTTGTGCCAGAATCAATCCTGGTAGCGCGTGTGTTTTCACACACACCTTCAAAAGAATCTGGGCACTCGTTTCGGCCTGTTCGACTATCGCCCTGTGATACTGATACTGATATTTGGTGGTAAATTTCTGAAACTCTTTCATAAGAAAATTGACGTGCTCTCTGATCCATGCGTGAATTTAGTTTGTTTTAGTCATAATTTAAATTTTTTCTATATTACGTTAGCCTAAAAAATTCTCGTTGCAAAAAAGTAAATAAAGTAAATAAATAAACGTTTTATCCTTGGATCTCCAAGGCGTGCTAAGCAAGATCAATAATTAATAAATTGATTGTATTCACAATGCTAAAATGTACAATTTTTATTAAATTTTCAATGTCACATGTGTAGGGTCATTTTCACGTTCGTTAAAATGATGAAGGTAAACGGCAATCAATCATTTTTACCGATATGTGAGCTGTTGTTGCATGGAATGAAGTAATGGGATGTCCCGAAGAATATTAAACTTCGACAGACGTGATCATCGACGATATGGGAGATTTCGACGAGGCCGAATCTCCAAAGTTTTCAGTTGTAATTTTTGTTTTTGTAATATATGTCTGTTTTAAATGGAAAACATATCTCTCGTGGGGATTCGCAGAATATTCGGGGTGGCAGGGAGGTATAATCTATGGACCATTTTTGCTCACGTGGATGTAAACGAGGTAATCTGGAAGGTAAAACTAAACTTCGTCGTCAAGCTTGATGACGAAACGTCCACCAACAACTACACAAGCTCGGCGAACACTATCCGAACAACATCCCCATCCTGAATCACGGACAGGTCTCTTGATGGAAACTTTGGTCATTGTGTTGACCCTGAAATTCCACAGCTAGTGATTAGCGACCTTCAAAATACTGCAAAAATTTAGGCCACACGAGGCGATTCTACCCTCTTAAGCAGCACACCAAAAAACATGTCGACTCTTCGGGTAAGAATAAGTCGTGAGATACCGACGCCACAGTGAAATACTGAAATTCATGTAGAATCTGAAATAAGTGGTCCGAGTTCTCCATCCTAGTTAATGAGTTATGATTGAATGCAATAGAACTGACCGAAACCAGGCCATCTGCAACTGATCATATTCCTGACGCAATTTGTAGCAGTTATTCTGTGAGCAAATGTGATAGACCATGTGAACTCAACGGCGGTGGATTTGCTATTTTTCTCAGGCTAGGTCATTGAACTAAAGAATCCAGCATTAGGCTTAGCACGCACAACACCCAACTTAGCTCATGCATGCGCTTAATCAGGACGTCAGCACTTGCATAATTTGCTTGACAATCTCAGCTTAATGCGCATGCTTGGGTCCCAGGTTTTTATAGCTGGCGATTTCAACCTACAACATATATCTTGACCGTAGCAGTGCTGTTCATCCGGTAAGATGTCTGAGGACTTTTGGAATGAACTCAGATGCATGCCATGAGTCAACATGTGAATGAGCCCACAAAAATCCAACAGGACTGCTTACCTTCGATCCTGAATCTCAGTGTACCATTAAGCGGAGAAATGGTTCGCCAGGTCGATTATCTCACTTCACTAGGAAAAGTGATCATGTTGTGATCAGCTCCCAACTATTACTCGGGTAAGACAAACCTCCTCCGAAACTGAGGTGTAATTTCAATCGTGTAGAATGGGAAGTTGTCTCAGAGGAAGCTAAAATGATCTTATCTCAACATGCAGCTCATGATATAGAAACAAAATGGCAGCCTATACACCAATGTCTGTTTTCCTTCCAGGATTGGTTTTTTCCGTTGGTGCACGGCAAGTGACGCAATAAGCCACAGTGGTGGTCAGTTTTGGTGCGACGGGTGATTAGAATGCAAGACCGTGCCTGGAACACTTACAAAGCTTCTCAGACACAACAGTCCTGGACAAAGTACAAAATCGTCAGAAACAAGGCTTTGGGAATCAAACGCAAGGCAAAACGTGACTTTCTATCACGGTTGGCATACAATACAAAGCAGTGCCTACAGCGTAACTATAGTTACGCCCAATCCAAAGGCAAAACGAGCAATTGAATTGGCAACTTTTCGCAGGAAAACGGACCTCAAATAGTCTCAGATTCAGAAAAGGCCTTGGCATTTCGCGAACATTTCCATTCTGTTCAGAATATTCATCGATAAATAGATCCGCTTAGTATGCCAGTTATCAAAAGGCCAGATATCGTTACTCAACCCGATGAGTTATCTTTCAATCATGATGAGATTAAAATTGCTCTTGCAGCAACTAACTCTCACAAATCAGCTGGCCCAGACGGCATTCACCCCCAAATTATAACGAAACTGGGGCTAATATTAGCGGAACATGTTGGCTATCATTTTAACGGTTCCTTGCAACATGGATATATTCCGAGTACTGAAAGCTGACTGTTGTGTTCCCAATACATAAAGGTGGCAGTCGATCCTCAGTTTGTAATTACAGACCTGTAAATCTTGCTAGCATCCTTTGTAAAATCCTGGAGAAACTCATTAGGGATAGGATTTGTCGCCATCTAGTGGATTACTCGTTGCTGAAACCTGCGGACCACGGCTTTCTTAAAGGGAAGTCGTGCCTAACAAACCTCTTATGTTTTCTTAACGAGGTTACCATGAGGCTAGATAAAGGCCAACAAGTTGAAGTTTTTTATTCGGACTTTTGCAAGGCCTTTGATTCAGTAAACCACAAATTGTTTGCAACTAAACGTGAATCTATGGGTATCAATGGTCTTCTGAAAGACTGGATAATAAGCTTCTTAAGCAATAGATTCTATCGCGTCAGGATAGGCACTATGTATTCCTTGAAAGTGAATTTTGTCAATTGGAGTCCCACAGTGTTCCGTACTCCGACGGCTATTTTTCCTTATTTTAATCGATGATTTGGCAGCGTCGCATAAGTGTTCCCGCTATGTTTTCGCGGATGATGTCAAGATTATCGGATCACAGAATGAACAGGATTTTCTTGATGATATAGAAAAGGTCATTAAGTGGTCTGCAACATGGGATCTACCAGTTAACTTCACTAAAAGCTAGCACTTGTCTAAAGTCATTAAGAAGCTGGATGTTGCTGGACCAGATGGTATACTTCAGATAAATGTGGTGCTGATAGTTATGGACTAAGGTATAGAGGTTTCAGCGAACTTTAAATGGGCTATTTAATGTGCAGCTGCTGCACAACGCGCTGGGAGCGAGGTTTTTCGTCTTTGATCAGTTTTATCCTGCAGGTCCCCGGAGGTTTTCATACCATTATACAAAGCGGTCGTGAGACCAAATCTCGAGTATTACGTTCAAGTATGGTCACCTCATTTGGTAAAAGATATTGCCAAGCTTGAAGATGTTCAACGCCTAGCTACTCGTATGACTCTAGAGCCATCAGGTAGGTCGTATGAGTAACGATTGTTGAGATGGGGCACTTCTCACTAAAAAGAAGGCAGCTATGTGGGGACCTGATTGGAACCTTTAAAATTATGACAGTTTCCGTACTGTTCACCAAGTGAAATGTGTGCTCCGACGCCAAGTGTGGGTACTCGAGGCCATCAATTTAAACCGGTCAAGTGACGTCAGGTCAAATGTTCGTAAGTTCTTCTTTAGTAAAACGGTATTAAATTACTGGAATCGTCCTCCTAAAAAAGTTATTTGTTCTATTTCGGTAGGGGATATCAAGAAGGGACTTGATTTTGGACGCTCGAATGTCTCGTTAGCCACTTCGTCATCACTTCGACATGCTTTAATTAGAAGATTCTCCCACATACTGATATTGGGTGACTTTACCTGTCCCAGTCTTTATGGTGAACATGCATCCCACCAATTTGTCACCACGTTGTAGGGAAAATTGGCAACCTATCCAGTATACAATCATGTTCACGAAGCCACTCGGTTTCGGGGCACAAATACACTATTCCTTCTTGATTTCATCATCACCAATAAAGAGTTATTGATTGAAAAAATTTCCTCTAACCCTTCCTTGGGCCACGGCGGACATGATGTCTTGACATTCACCTTTGTCTCTTTCATGGATTACTTCAACGAACCTCCTCCTAAGAGGCGCTGGATTACTGATCTAGGCCTGTTCCACCAACTCGTCATAGCCAACTCATGGGATTTCTTAATGTTTGACCAGATCGATTTGGCATGGACCACGTTTTTACCTCAGTGGCACGCGCTGCTACGTCTTGCGAGCCAAGAGAAGCCCCTCCGAACACGCAAAGCCATGGCCCAGAGAAACGTGACGTGGCGGTGTTACCTGAAAGGACGAAATCAAAATGACTGGGAAACTTATAAGTCAATGCGAAATCGCTAAACAATTTGTGAATCAGAGACGGGTAGTTAAAGTCGGAATTCTATCCTTAGTCAGTGCAAATATTATCACCTTAACAGCCTCGGGAGCTGCAAACCTGTTGTCTGAATACCACGCCCCAATTTTCAACCCTGTTTATTCTACAAAGTCCTCTTTCTGAGCCATTTGCATTTTTGTCACACCCCGCTAACTTTTTGCCAGTTTCATTGCTCTTACAGATCCCAGTATCGGAATCCCGTACACTCGCAGTTTCAATTGACCGTGTTCCGGAGTATGTGGTGGGTAGCTGTGTCCCGGGTTGACGCCCTACGTGTCCAAATGCCAGAAAAATCCACTGATGGTGCAGGCTAAACGCCAATAAGGCCCGCTATTAGGCCTTGGAAACCCAAACATTTCTCTCTTTGATTTTTCGACCCACCGCTCAAACTATTTTGCGGTTTGTACAAGCTCTTAGCTTTTTATACCGTAATAAACTGTTGAACTATTGAACTTGAACTTGAACTTGAACTTTAATTTAAATCATAATTTTGCTAGTATGATCTCTTGTGAGACTGCACCATTTTTTTTTTTCTCTCCTCCCACCGTTTACTTTCTCAATCAATAACGATTACTTTTTTTGTTCTCCTCTCTGACTGTGGACATTTTTTTCCACGACCCCCCAATGTGATAACTAATCTGTGGTTATTCTATTAAGCTTGTAGCTTTATTTCCCAATAAACTATTGACTATTGACTATTGACTATTTAAGAAGAAGAAGAACTAAAGGTCGCCGCTCTATTTAAGTATCTTTCTATCAATAAATATGTTAACATTTATATAACGATTAATGCCAATCAAATTCCGTTTCTTACTTCATTTTTCTGCAGACTTTGATGTTCTCATGTGGAACATTTAATATTAGCTATGAAAATGCAATATTGAAACACGTGTTACAAATCCGAAAGTCTAGAAAAATTTACAATATATTATCCAAACTGAAAATTCTTAAACTTTCTGACTTTGGCTTTCACGTAATAGGATACCGCTATCATTTTTGGACGATTTTGCTCTATAGGTTGGAACAGCTAATAAGGAAACTTAAGTAAAAGTCGTCTGAATCGGCCATCAAGGTATTCATTGCTCACGCATACTGCCGATGATTTATGTAAAGGGTCACAATTAAGCTACACTTAGGCTAACATTATCCCATTTTACCCAATCCTAGACAGCTGACCTCTCACCGTGCTGGTGAAGAGAAACTGCAGCATCGGCTATAATGCGGTGCTTCCTAAGTTCAACCCGGATAATCTCTTGGCTTCGCGATCGGCGAAGATTTCAAATAGACAAAAAGAATAAACGTTTTGGCAGCGGTGGGTGCTTCTTTGCAGCTTTCCACCGAAAGAAATTCTGGACGCTCGATTGGCTTGTTAGCCACATACTGTCCTGTGCAAACTGAACTGAACAGTTATTATAAATAGGACTTCAGCATGCTGACGAATTCAGCTTAGTAGTACTGGTAAAGTAATTCAGCAAATTATAGCGTACGCAGTATATAAATATGGTGATGTTGTACATTTTTGCAGGATCAGTTTATGAATCTTCCAGATGTGTGAGCTTTTCCGGTAAAGTATATGGTGATGAACTCCCCGACTCATTAAATCTTAATTGTCTACTTTTTGATGATGATCTGAAATTTTGGGGTACAGTAAGCTCTTCTGCTGAGAATACAGTTTTCCAGAACGAATTGAACAAATGGCAGCTTCCTGTAAACCGACAGAAATGCGCTGTAATGCTTTTGGGGCCAAGCACGCCTGGAGGTGCGTACTTCCTCGGGGATCATCAACTGAAATGGGTTGATACTGAACGTGACCTCGGTACAATTGTGACTCGGTCGCTTAAATTCAAGGAGGATACGAACAGAAAAGCTGCTGCTGCAAACCGCGCATGGTGGGCTATTAGTCGGTCGTTCTCGGCGATTACTCCACAAATGTTTCGCATTCTTTATTCCACATACGTGAGACCAGTTTTGGAATATGGTTTGCCAATAACCTATCCATAGACTAAGGGAGAACGTGACTATTTAAAAAAAATGCAACGGCGGGTGACGAAACGAGTACAAGGATTGAAATCAATTCCTTATGTGGAGAGAGTTCAACGCCTCATCCTCATGTCGCTCAATATTCGGCGTGTGCGCTACGACTTGCTGCTAACTCGTCGCATATTACTGGCAGCTTATGTTGATGAGATGCGCGAGTTTTTCCCTTTCGTGGCGGACTCAAGAACCCGTGACCATGCTCTAAAGCTTCAAAAGCAAAGGTCACCACCCCTAACACAAAGATTCACGCTCTCAACAAGAATTGTTAACTTGTGGAATGCGCTTCTGGAAAAGGTTATTTCAGCAAGATCTGAAAACCAATTCAAGCAACTAGTGGATAAGGTGCTGCCTGTAATCACGGCGAAGCTGTACAACATTGGGCAGGATTTCTTCAACAGGTTCTCCTGGACTATGTTGCTGATATAAAAAGATGCGGCTTACAAGGTCTTGACCCTCTGTCTATCAAGAAGAAGAAAGATGCAGATGACATTAAAAACCGAATCCAATCTATGACTGTGCGGCACTTTGCCTGAATCAGGCTTGTGCTTTCATATATACATACATGGTGGTGAACAAAAAAGGATCAAATGAAAAAGAGTACCACATGGATGTTTAATTTCGGTGAGTGCACTAAACGTGAAAATGATATCTTCGCAAGGACGATCGTATTTGAGTTAGTACAGTTTGCATTGCCTCAGTCGTATCTCGTAAGCTACACATGAAATGTCTCGAATGAACTTTGTATCTTTGCTCCGTCGTTGCTCCAGGTGCTGACAGAGTATTCCAACGAAGGCCTGGGCAACCTGACAGTATCTTAGCCCACGTGCAGTCTCTGACTGTGCGGCACTTTGCCTGGATCAGGCTTGTACTTTCATTATTCATCATACCAACGAAGGATAAACGCTGTCAGAGGGCGTGGAACGATGCTTGCGCCGCAAGTGACAATGAAAATTGCAAAGACAAGCTCTTGCATGTCTCTGGAAACCACTCTTAAACATTTCAATGTTACTGCTGTTAGCGTCTTCTAGAATATACCGTCGTTGGTTTAACGAACTCAAGTGTTCTAAACAGCCTTTGTCACATAAAATCAGTTTACGATACGCACGTTTATATAAACTCTAGAGTTCTTGTGAACTGCTTTTGTTGACTAAGGAGTAAGGTACAGCTTGTTTAGTAAGGTCTCCCAACCTAGCTCCTTCGTCTCTTCTCCATGCCGCTACAGCGTTATTTTGCCCGTATGTACCATTAAAATTAGCGGCGTTCAATATGTAGGACGATAGCGCGAATCGAACACCAGATTACCTAAGCCCGTACACTTCGTCGTCTCGGTATTGATGAATATTGTTTGTCGGAAACGAATATACGTAACTCCAGCTCTATGAAAGGTTGTCAGGTTCCGAAGGTTGTCATGGCCGGGGGTGGCAGTGGGGATTAGCTTCCACTGTCTATAAACGCGCCCATATGGCGCGCGTCTCAAATAGCCTCTGACAACCAATTCCAGATTCTGGCCTGCACGAGTGGCTCCCTGAACCCGGCGGAACTGCTTCTGTCAACAGTAAAAGTGGCAAGGGCGAGTGACTGGTGCATGAAAACCAGTTCGCTTCGGGCAGATGGAGCTCGTTAGTCTGGGAGGGCATTTCATCTAGAGGAAGGAAAACCCTGATTTTAAACCTCCGCTGCCTTGCGGGATATCCGATCGCAGGAAAGGCTTCGGGAGAAAACCCTGAGGAAAAACCTGGAACAGAGTCTGGTAGACGGTTAGTTAGTGCACACCACCTCTTTCTGGCTACTTCCTGCTGCCTTGCAGGTCGCACTTGGTTGTGCAAAGGCTAGAAGAGAAGCTGACTCGAACAATCACTGAGTGGTGCTAGGGACGCCGCTTTGTACCCAAATTCCCAAGAATCTTCATTGAAGCCGACTCATCCTCCACGGGGAGATAGTCGCACACAAGACAAGACAAGACGACTACTATTGTTTAATTCCTCAAACTTATGCGTGCCGTATCATTTTCGACTGTCCAGTTATCATGATCCCACGGTATTCAGTCGGGATCGTTTGGATTGACAGCTGATGCTGCCCTGTTAGACTGGATTCCAGTTGACAGCCGCAGTAAGACCTCAAGATTCAGGCCGAAATAGTACGAAATACTGCAACCTGTTTGTGGTTGCTGTCTGTGCACCGAGAAGTTTAGCTCTGATTTTGCCATGGATGATTTCTACGGAAAATTACAAAAAAATCATTTTATTTGTATCCAGGAGTGGCATTGTTACTTTAGATGGTGACTTGAATGCGCGTGTAGATTGTCTATCTTCAAATGAGCTTTTCTTGTCATTTTACTGACAATGATGATATGCTGCTCTGCTTGTGCTCAAAGCACCTTTTATTTTGCCTCACGTGCAAAATCTTTACCGCCTCGTTACTCAAATTGACCATATCGCTATCAGTTACTCGTGATGGGGTAGTGTGCAAGATTGTCGCTCATACTGGGGCATATGTCTAGAGTCAGATCATGCGTTAGTCTGTGTTAAGCTCTCGATGCGTTTGGCGGGAAACATAGAAACGTCGAACGGCGGATGAATGTTGCCAGGCTTGATGGCCCTCCATAAAATTGGTCAATGTGCGATGTGGCAATAAGTGTTCCCTGGAGAGGTTGCATTGAGGACTGCCGTTCATTTTAGAATACTTGTATAAATTCTGATCATACTCTTATGCCATGTAGGTTCTCGTTAAAATTTTCCGATACGGACGGATGTGCGATCGTGGAGCACTTATGTGCTGTGCAGCTAACACCATGCTAAGTTGATTTGCGAAAACACGCTGGAGTCTCACTGTCATTGCTATTTTTCTTTCTCATATCTGCCTAGGCCTGGGCAACCGAGCAGTATCTTAGCCCGCGTTCAGTCTATGACTGTGCGGCACTTTGCTTGGATCAGGCTTGTGAGCTCATACATGCATACATTATTATTATTATTACACAAGTCTTTACAGACGATGTGCCAACAAGTATACCATGAAGAGGGTACATGATGAAAGAAAAATGTAGGTTCCATGGTTCTTGTTGAAGGCGACATACTACCCGGTTGCCAAGGCCGAAGTAGGGGGTTGGCTTAGGGGACCACACCCGGAGCCTTTGACTCAAAAGTCTACCCGCAAGGCAGCGGTTTTTTTCCTTCACGAGAGCCGGTGACCATTTTGAGGGTTCTTGCGCCTCTCTTGAAGTGCCTCGGCGATTGTTCGAGTACGCCTCTCTAGCCTTTGCACGACCAGGTGCCACCTGCAAGGCAGCAAGGATTTTTCCTCAGGGTTCACTCCCGAAGCCTTTCCCGCAATCGGGTATGCCGCAAGGCAGCGGAGGTTTGGAATAAGGGTTTTCCTTCCCTTAGATGGACTGCCCTCCCAGGCTGACGAGCTCCATCTACCCGGAGCAAACTGGTTTTGAGGCGCCAGTCATCCGCCTTCGCCCCTTCTCCTGTCAGTAGAAGCAGTTCCGACACGTGCAGGCCAGGAGCTGGGCTTTGGTTGTCAGAGGCTGTTTGAGACGCACGCCATATGGGAGCATTTTATAGACAGTGGGAGCTCATCCCCACTGCCGCCCCCGACTGTGACAACCTTTCTGATACGAAGCCTTCCTATGGGAAACGCACTGCGGTCGAAAAATTCTCTAAGTTTGCAGTCCCAAAAATTTATAGGACCGCCTTGAGTAATTCACTCCGTTGCTCTGTATCCAAATGCCGATGAAAGATGAAACACAATAGCGGGCATTATGCGGGACGCCGCAAAACCAGCCTGTGGGACTACACAATCAACTCCAAAGCCACACTGGATTTCACAGCACTGTATAGAAATTCTTCACCAGCCACGCCAAATGCCTTATTGTTCTGGACACAATACGGAACGTAGACACGTAAGGAATGAACTTAAACGGAGCTTAAGACTAGACAAAGAAAAGTGATGGCTAAATAAGGTCAAAGAAATGGAAATAGCAAATAATGCTGGTAACGTGAGAAAACCCTCTCAACTTGTTAGATCGACGGGTCCTAAGAACAAAGAAGTAAGTCGTATTCATCATCATCATCATCATCATCATCAACACCATTACACCTGTAACTGGTATGGTATATGATATGAAAGCACACGCCTGATCCAAGCAAAATGCCGCACAGTCAGAGACTGAACGTGGGTTAAGATACTGTCCGGTTGCCAAGGCCTAGGCAGATATGAGTGGGGAAATAGAAATGGTAGTGAGACTCCATCGTGTTCCAGCATGCAGCTCGCTACCGTTGGCCAATCAATTTTGCACCATTTTAGCCGCACAACACAGAAATGCTGCACGATTGCACATACGTAACAAGTACCAAATGCTTTACTGCCATACAACCATGATAGTGAAAATATTCTAAAAGACATGAGGGGACTATCTCTGACACAGACGGTACTCTTATCACCAATAAGAGTCGCCACATCATGGGGGCATAACATTTTCAAGAACAATTTAGCCGGTCACCTGCAACGGATTAATAGCCCCATTTTAAGTAGTATGATCCTTGATCTGTCAGCGTGAATCTTTCTAATGGTTTAGAAATGAAAGCATGCATGAAGCGATACAAGGCTGCTGCCCCCGATGCCATAATACCTGTTTTGTTCAAGGAAGATGGCTATATCCTAATCTCCTTCACTGAGTGTGTTTGTCAGAATCCATCCCTCAGAGTTGGGGAGAGTCGGTTATTATACCGATATTAAAAAAGGTGTGCAACCTTCCTGCTGTAATCACCGAGGAATAAGTCTCACTCACATCATCACAATATTATTAACGTCCATGTGCCTTCGAAGATTAACGTCGCATAAGGAATCACAGATGCGAGAGCACCAAGCTGGCTTCCGTCCTGGCAGAGGCTGTGTCCACCACATTTGTACTCTTCGATAAATTTTGAAACTGGCGCATTTATTGGCAGCCGACGATAGCCATCTTTTTAGACTTCAATGGGCACTCGATTCAGGGGATCTTGTTGTGCAAAGGCGTGCCACATATATATGTAAACATACTGCGTGCATCTGGGTGCGTCAAGGTTTACAATGACCTTTCGCCGAAGTTTTCACCACATGTTGCTTCCGACAAGGATGTCTGATTTCTCCTTTTCTGTTCAATTTTGTAATTGCTGCAATCATAAACTTGTGTAGCGGTAGAACCTTAGCTTTTTAAGTTAACTTAATGCCAAATAGCAAGCTTCTCGATTAGGAACTTGCTGATGATATAGTTCTGTTCTTCGACTCGCACACATGCATAGGCTATACTGAACAAGCTAGCTAATATTGTGCCCGCATTTGGAATGCATTTTGTACCTTCCAAGTGCAGTGTTCTGCTGCAGCACTTTATTACTTGACAATCAGAAGCTTAAAATTGTAGTTCGCTTCGTATATCTCGGTTGTTGTATCAATAATTCTTTATTGCTAGATGACAATGTCTCGGCCGTAGCATTCCGTAACTTTGGTTACCTCTAAAGTCAGATCTAAATGTCTGTTACTCAAAGGTATGTGTAGTTCTTCTGACTGTGCGGACAACTTTTCCTGGATCAGGCTTGTGGTTTGTTACTTAGTTTAATTACCCATGAGGCAGTAAAGCGTGAAAAGTTTCGCGCTTATTCGGTGACTGGCGTAGCATACTCCACGCCCCTCTTCTAGAATCCCCAGTTACGGAATCCCATACCATCCTTGTTCTTTTAATACCTCCATATTTCGCGTGTACAAACCAAAGCTTTGGATATGACAATGTGGCTCGTCCTTTTAGACTTCGGGCCTATTATATTTTTGACGCTTTTATAAGCAAACACTCGCCAAGGAAAACCCCACTGCCGGACCTTTCACTGACCTCTGTCACCACGGGCCAACCGGCTAACACCACGCTGAGGGTATTTTGTATGCCAGGCCCAAATTAAGTGAAACTCGCTGCATTTTCAAATAACATTGAATCTCCAGCATGTTTCCCTACGCAGCTCACCACAGGTGGCAAATCAATTTAACATGATGTTACGGGGACATCATTGAAACATTCTTGTACAACCTAATGTATTTTTGCACTCCTTTATTCTGGCACTTTGCCTGGATCAGGCTTGTGCTTTCATACTCCGTTATTCCATCACCATCTTTCTTGAATTTCCAGCTTTCAATCATCGCCCTCCTCCCGGTCAATGCATTTTGCCACATCCACAACAACAATAATACACTAATACCGTTGGTGGACAGTTATGAGCGGTGGTTTACCTTTTCCCGCTGGCTGTAATCTTACCCTGAACCCAATCGCTAAAATTTCCTCCTCCTCCTCCTGCTCTCCGTCTTCTTTGGCACTTTCTGCCAATCCCCTTCTGGCAACATCACATGCAACCTTGCCGGTGAAATATGATCAGCATAGGCACCTGTTGCAGGCAAAACCGTTTGAAACGAAATTGAACAAATGTGAGTTTTGCTGACATATTTTCTACATCTGGTGATGTGTTGGAACGAAATACCCTTACAAATGATGCTTTTCAACCCTATTAAGTTTAACATCACTGATTTTGTAGATCAGTGGGTTATTGTGCACAAAGCGCAAGCGAATTTAACTGTCACTTTACCGTATTCACACATGCACTCACACACACAACAAAGCATTAAATTTCCATGTGCGTTTCATTGACGTTACGTCACGAGAATCGTTTTCGTCATTCCAGGGTTTTGATTTTCTAGAGATGCTTACGGCGAAATCGTGACGCGTAACTTTTGCGAGCTTGTCGCGTACTGTCTGAGCAGCATCTACGGTTTCTCATTCTCATACCTGTTTAGGCCTGGGCAACCTGACAGTATTTTAGCCCACGTGCAGTCTATGGTTGTGTGGCACTTTTCCTGGATCAGGCTTGTAATATCTCCCACCCTCGCCAACTTACTGTTAGCATCCGTCATTTGAGTACACACGTTTAATCATTTCTTTGTAGACCATGGAATTGCTGGGCCATGTTTCTCACGAATACTATGATTACTGGTAAACCACTCTCCCACCATCTTCTTATCCCGTAAATTTTTTAGTGAGTGCTAAATTGAGTGGCCACCGGTGGTGAGCTGCATGCTGAAACAGGCTGGAGTCTCACTACGATTTCCTGTTCTTTTTTCTTCCTCATATCTGTCTAGGTCTGGGCAACCTGACAGTATCGCAGCCCACATGCAGTCTCTGACTGTACGGCACTTTGCCTGGATCAGGCTTGTGCTTTCATACATACATGCATACATACTCGTCTCTTTTATCTGTCTAGGCCTTTCTCATCATCAAAGCATCTCAGCCTATGTGTACTCTGTGACTGCTATATTTTCGCTTTGTAAGCGTACATCATGTATAACCTAAAAAACGCTAAAATCATTATAGAATGACACTCCTTACATCTCTTGAAAACACGTTGTATTCACAAGTTTTTTTCCAATGTTAGAGAAGCTCCATATTGGTGAAGCAAATTGTTGTGAGATACTTGACAGACAGACCATTCGCTTTCCACATACGGTGATAGAACAGCTTTGCGAAGGTTATTTGTTCCGGGCATCGCTGTTGTTATTGGTTGTTTCCATACATACATACATACATACATACATACATGCATGCATGCATGCATACATATATGGCATGAAAGCACAAGCCTGATCCAGGCAAAGTGCCGCACAGTCAGAGACTGCACGTGGGCAAAGATACTGTCAGGTTGCCCAGGCCTAGACAGATATGAGGAAGAACAAAGAACAGGAAATAGTAGTGAGACTCCAGCCTGTTTCAGCATGCAGCTCACTACCTCTGGCCAATCAATTTAGCACGATGTTAGCCGCACAGCACAGAAATGCTGCACGATTGCACATCCGTGTAGAAGATTATGTAAGCAGTCGTCTTAAAGTTAGTTTACAAAACTGACCAGCTCTGGATACACCGCGCATGCTCTGTAATAGTCACGGATGTACAATCGTACAGTACTTCCGTAGTGAACAGCTAAGTGTGCCACCGCTAGCGAGCTGCATGCTGAAACACTCTGGGTCCCACTGCTTGACTTTTAACTCGTTGTAAGGTTGGTCAGACATTGACTTGGCTCATTCAGATGAAAGCTTTGACTGTGCTAAACTAGCTGCCGTTGGGGTGACCCGTCCCTCGGCTTGGAGACATCAGAATTCGTAGTGGCTTCGTACTCTTGTTGGTATGGTTCAAGTTGTGAACATGGCTGTCTCCGCTATATGCATAGATTTTAATATTTTTTTGGACGTTTTTTCCTGACCTTGATGTAGTGGAATTGTTAATTGACTTTGACGTCATCGCTCTCACGCACTTTCCCGTGAAACAATTTGTTTTCTTATTCACAACCCCGTGGATTTTTAACCATTCCTTTCTACTCTTTCCCCCTCCACAGCCGGCCCCGTCACCCTCAACTCACCAGCGATGACAAACAACGGGGCGGAACGTCTCCTTCATCCGATTTCTACCCCCGAGATGTCGATGGATTGTCGGGCGTCGCGAACATCCGACGCCCCCGTGGCAACTCCACTGAATACCGCGATTTACGGCCAATTGATCACCGCGGATCAACTCTCGCAGCTCGAACTGTGCACCACCACCACCAACTCAAAGGAAGGCGAGTTGACCAAGCTTCGTGCGGCCGCGAACATGAAGTCGACCAAGTTCCCCGACGGGGATTATTCCGTGTTGTTACATCCCGCCTACGCCAACATGCTAGATCCTTCGTATTACAACATTCGCGGAGTGTTGCCTCATCAACCGATGGACATTACCGCCGCTACCGAGTGTCACAACACCACGACGTGCAGCGGACACTCGATGGATCCACTTCTTCATCCGCGAGAAATCGCGCCGAATCGATTTGGCACCGCGAGTCCAAGCTCCTTGTCTTCCGCCTCACACATGCGTACCTCCGCGAGCAGTCGATCCGAGTGTCGGGTGCCTATGGAACATCAGACGGCTGGCGTGGATGCCATTCGGGACCACGATGCCAGACCGCTGATGAAGATGTCGGTTTATCTCATTTGGACCTATACCAATATCAATGATGTAAGTTGGGCAATGCAAGATGTTTTTCTCTTGTGCTGACCATCATCATCTGCTTCACTGCCGTACAATCAATGCATGTTCAAAATCCTAAACCGATGGGGAAGGGTGGGACCTAAGCAGTTACTGAAACTGCAGAAGATTAACAACGGGGTATGAGGTGCCTACACCTCCAATCAGACATGCATACATGCAAGTGTTGTGAACGAGTAGATCGAGATCAGCATGCGAGCTTCCTTGCGGCTTTCACTGTCACGCATCATAACAAGCTTTGCACTCGCCACTTCACTTGAGAACACATAACAAGATTTATCAAACATTCCAAGAAGACTTCTGCAACAAGATTGCCACGATGTTGAGCATATCACTAAGGAAAAGAAGCCACCGGGAATGTTGATCTCTTGGACCGTAACCTAGGAGACGGTTGGCCCAAAATACATCTAGTTCAGCTGTCAAGGTATTCATCTGCTTGGCAAACAAAACTGCAACAACACCGCCAGTGGACACAATTCTTTGTCCTTTCCTTGAGGATGGTTCGCCCTTACGAACTCAGATCGTGCAGCTCCCAACTATGGAACTATTTCCTAGCTTCACATGCGTTCCCATCACCCACACATACGAACGGTTTCGCGCTGTACGATCAGTAGTGGAATAGTAAACAAGTTGGCTTTGTGAGCCACTGTTGGATCAGGTTGGTACGACCAACCTGTTCAATCACATGAGCCCCCGCTCATGTAGACTGGGTTTAAAACCCATGACCATGATAGAGAGAACTTGTTTACATGCTATCTCCATCACCACAACACACGACCTCGTTTTCGTGCTGTTTGCACTCATCATTGTAGCGGGCATAGCGATCACGATTACATGCGCTTGAAACAGGGGGAATGGTAAACAAGGTTTTAAAACACTGAATCCGTTGTGGAGCTCTTGAAACGCCAGCTCGTTACTAATGGCAATTCGCGTTTAGCACTCGTTCCTCTTCGATGTGTTGGAAGATAGGCGTGTGGAGAGCGCATCCACACTGTTGCACAATGTTCGAACTCCTCTGGAATAACGGTTCAGGATCTGAAGACTCGGAATCACATTCAAGAGTCTTTTAGGGTACCATTTCGCTTTGGACATCGAAGCTCAGTTAGGCTGTGGTGGAATGTGATCAAGCTAGCACTCCGTGCACTACCGGTAACTGGCTTGTGTGATAATCGTGGCATGCACCTGGTCTTTCCAAGAGGAAGATGCCACCGCATTCGGTGGCAGCATCGCGTTTCAAACATGGTATGATGGTATGAAAACACAAGCCTGATCCATGCAAAGTGCCGCACAGTCAGAGACTGCACAT
>JACCGJ010000894.1:0-13517 GCA_013407085.1 Atriophallophorus winterbourni
GTCCGCAAGCCCGGTAGACAGCCGATAATGAACTTAATGTAACAGATTAAGTAGCAACACTGGGTAAATATGGTCCGAAAACAGAGAGGCGTGTTTACATGTTTTATGCATTTAAGCTCTCAAACAAATTTGAAGATGAGGTTTGTGCTCGTTGAATAACCTGTTAAACCACTCTTAAATCGATAGCATCAAGCACCGTAGTCAAGTAGTCGATTGTGCGAACACCATCACAGCCGATCACTGAAGGTTGACGGTAGACAAACCCCAGTGTCAAATAACATCATGCAATCATAGCATCGATCATGCTCAATGTGGACGAGTCGAGGAGAAATGATGTTGGTAATCCAAAAATCCATCACAAGAATCGAAAACTAGATAAGCAAGGATAGTCTGTTTATGAATTCAATAAGGACAGAAAACAAGGAGGTACCAGTAATAAGAAAAGCGTAGATCACGTTACGAGGAAAGCATGAAACAGAATAGAAAGAGCAGCAAATATGTATAACAAGAGGATGAAAGTATATAGATCACAAGGGTGAAAGAGGCGCTTGGCAAAATGGTGCGTGCGTGTAGTGTAAAATAATGTCTTCCAGAAAATAGATTAAATGCAACAGATGATCCAATGATGAAACAGTAGTACGAAGGAAAGCTGTACATGAAGTGAGTGGGATAAATTAACGTCCAAATAAAGACAAAAACAGATGAAAAGCGACCAGAACGGCTAAATGATAAGCAGCCATCAAGAATAAAATATAGATCAGTAACGTGTCAGGGAGAAAAGGTAAGTAGAAAAATATGCTGGTCAAGAAATCGAGCGATTCACATGTCAGAAAGGTGATAAATCCAAGGAATAAAAGTTCGACAGAAGATGCTAAATGTGGACAAAGAGCATTCACTGTGGATTTGGTGTCAAAAAGATGCACGCTTGTCCGTTTCCTGCGGTCATTCCGGTAAATCCTGGGTGGGCGAAGGCAATTTGAGTGGATTGTGGGTTTGCTGTGACATCTGCAGTTGAATTGATGGAACCCGCGCTAGTTTGAGGATTATTTTGGTTGACTGCTATCGGAGATGCCGCAGTCAACATGGTGGGGGAAAAGAAAGCAGCACCTTGGCGAGTTGTGCTTAAAGCGTCAGGTGAACAAGCGATCGCGGTAAAGTATGGAGACAAAGTTTGTATTTGTTGAGAATTGAGGGCCATGTACTGTTGTGTACTTTCTGTTCGCATCGTATGACAGGTGGAGGAGACTGGAGTCGAAAAGGTTGCGGAAACCTCTGACATTCGATCTGGAAGTCGTGAGGCCGAAGTGCCAGGTGGAGCTTGAGGCATCGCCGACAAAATTGCAAAATTTGACAACACGTTAGCAACACCACTGTGCTGTGGCTGAGTCGTACTAGAATCGACTGTTTCACAAGAGACAACCGAGGAATTGGACGGAAGAGAGAGGGTGAATAACTGGTTCTGCGGCACAGCGCTTAAAAATGTCCCATTAGCCGATAAGTTATGCGAAACCTCGTTGCCAACTTGCCCTAAAATAGGCATGGAGGTGATTGAAAATGAAGGAAGAGCCGCAAGGATAAGTTGTGAGTGAGGCTGCATCACAGTAGTGGTAGTAAAATTACCATTGGGAAGTGTATTAAGCGTCAATTGACCAGGTGACCCATCGCTGGTTGTCAAAAAGACACGCTGTTCACTGACGTTTCCAGTAAGACCGGAGCTGTCACAGAATACCTGCAAGCCGGTCGAACTGGCTGGGTTGATCTGGTGAAGCTGCTCTTGCATCACAGGCGTGACTTGTGTACCATCTGTCCGATTTGTCTGCGAAAGCATGAGATGAGGTGAACGTTTGCTTTGAGCAACAGAAACGTTGGAGTCACTAGAACCTGAAGTGACCGTGACTTTAGACATGGGTGCAGATTTCGTTCCAGCCATAGATTTTCCATGAACCTTCAAGTGTCGCTTTCGTTCGTCAGATCGGGCGAAGCAACGTCCGCAGATATCGCAGACGAAAGGTCGCTCACCTGTATGTGTACGTGTGTGTGTGGTCAAGTGATCCGAGCGAGAAAACTCGCGCTGACACAGTTGACATTTGAAAGGTTTCGCTCCCGTGTGTATACGCTGGTGTCGGGCGAGTTCATCGGAACGAGAAAAACATTTGTAACAAATATTACAACGGTGAGGTTTTCCGGGAACCTTTTCGGATAATGTTGAACTTACACTAACTGCAGCAGTTTGTTCACATTTGAAGGTGGAATCTGCTAATTGCTCCAATTTTAGATGATCCGTTTTCGTACGCTGAACGCTTTTTCGGCGTCTTATGGCTAAGCTACATCGATTTGACCCACCCCGACGTGAAATAAAGGTAACATCTGAATCTTCAACTGTTGTGTCAGGAGTGCATGGTGTGGCTGCAAGCTTTAGTGGTGTCGTGTCAGAGCAAGTTTGTTCTGGGGTGGATTCGACCAAAGTCATGGTATTCGTCAACGGCACGGATGCTGATGATAAGCATGAACCATTGAAAACAGCATCGAACCCGCTCGATAATATAGCAGTAGAAGCAGGAGAAAGAAAAGAAAAAGTCACAGGATGCGTAGGAGTTGTACACAATCCCGTAAACAAGCCGGAACCAGGTGATGCCAGCAACGGTAGCATGGCAGCGTTTGGTGTGGTGGGCGTTAAGATCGCACCGCCATTGTCGGTCGACAAAAGCGTCGTTAGAGTTAGTCCGCTAGGAAGAACCAAGGGAGGTGGCATCATTGATGATCGGCTGGCAACTGAGGAACACGAGGGATCCGACTGTTGAACAGATTTCTGTATATCCGTAACAATAATGCTACTAGTTGCCGGGAAATGATGAGGTATGAAGTTATCATTCGATGGATTAAACGATGTCTCGCCCGACAGCATCAAATTTTCAGGTTGTTGTGAAGAACTTGGGTTATCAGACGTATGTAGTTGTTCAGCATCCTTGTGCAAAAACACAGACTCAGAAAGCAACGACAGATCATGGGAGGTTGTTTGAGCTAGTTCAGTCGGTATATCCGTGTCGGGATTTAAAGCTCTGTTAATCGGGGGCATACATTCAAGTTTGACCACATCAAACTGAGAGTTTGCATCCATCTCAGTTTTAGTATCCACCAAATTATCAATAATTTCAGATTGCATAGTAGGTTCAATCGAAGATGTTGACCCGTTTTGAACCCGAAGCTCGGTAGGTTCAGGAACCTCGGTGACTGACGTCTCCATTAGCGAATCAAGCAAGACGACGTGTGATACCTCAGGAGAATCTGATGATTTGATGAAATCATCTGAAATAAGATAACAGAAATGTTTACGCGAGAAATTCGGAATAAAACAATATGGCGGCTTAACAAGATAATTTTTGAACGAATGCATATGACAAAACGACACGCAAATAGTGGGGGGATATGGTGAAAATTGTGATAAAGCATCAGCTAGACAGAAATTATCCATGATACCAAGCAGTACAAGACATGAAGTACAGAAGCATAAGCTTCGAGTCAATACTGGACAGTGCAGTGACTTGTACATGAATTGATATTGCCTATTCATACACAAGAACTGATAAATTGATAAGGACGACAGAACGGCAAATGTGCTAGGTTTTCTTTCGCTGAGGTTGTCTACATTCCATACAATCTACCGTTCATCACTGACGTGAGTCGTTCTTGTTAGATCAATGCACGGATGAAATAAGCGGTGCTACTTCAGATCAATTATACTTACATCCGATGGGGAAGACAGAAGCACTGCTTTCTGATGACTGGTCTACATAATATCGATATCAACCATTAGGACGGCAAAAAATTCGTTTCAATACAATACAAACTATGTGATTAACAAAAATGGGAAGATTCCAGAATAGAAATACTTGTCAAACAGACTAGACTCTTAACGTCAACAAGTGAGAATCTTCGGGACGAATCCAGGAGGTAAGAAGGACCACGTGATGATATGATATGTTTCGATCAAAAAGAACGATTCACACTAGTGGTCAATTTAAAATTCCATTTTGGAGCTTTTTAGATAAAGTGAGAAAACTATCAGAGACTAAATATGTAATGCTAATAACACGTAAAAGTATTATTGGTGTCTATTTAAAAAAAGGCGGTGGAATGACCCTAATCCATTGCTTCATAACAACGGTGTTGAGCTGCTATGAAGCAACGAGATTTAAGCTGTGGTTTGATCTGCAAATGTTTGAAAAAAACTGAAGCCAACCCGAAAGCACGCAACAGCTGTGACGTTACGTGACATGGACTTTATCCTCTTAAGGTCAGGTAAACTACGTAAACGAAACGAATACATTTTCATTGTGCGGACACAGCTTATTCGAATTCACGTGTAAGCCAGTTAAGGTCATGATAACGAGTAATAATAGCTTGATTAACATGAAACTTAATATCACCTCAAACGATTGAAACCACAGGTCCGTATCACTGAAAACTGTTTTAAACATTGTCTGACTGTGCGAGCGAAAATAAGCATATATGATTGATGTGGCAGAAGTAATGTGGATGAGAAGTGCGGGTATATTTTACGCAATAGCGTTGACACTGGATGTATGTATGTATAAAAGAACAAGCCTGATCCAGGCAAAGTGCTGAACAGTTATAGACTGCATCTGGGTTAAGATACTGTCACGTTTCCCTGGCCTAGCATTAATGAGAAAGAAAATAGAAATGGTTTCAGTATGCAGCGAATCAATTCAGCACGGTGTTAGCCACACAATACACAGGTATTGTACGGTTGCACATCCGTGTAACACTTGATATATTCTGGGGAATATAAACTCAGCGTACAAAACTAATATCACCGGAATGCCTAGTAGGAAGAACACAGGAGAAAGAGTCAAGGTAAAATCCACTTAGTGCATGGCCCTAGGGTTTATGAAAAGCAAAACTAAGACAAGAAACCAAATTCACCACTCACAATCGAAAAATACACCAGACAAATTACTAAAGCTTTAGTGTGAATGCACTAAGTCACAATAACGAAGCTAGTCAGTGTAGGTAAATTCTTTCCAAGGTGAAAAAGGCACTGGGCAGTTATGGAAGGTCTTGAGAAAAGTTTGCGAACAGGACGGTATGCGCAGGTTGCCCACAAGCTCGCTAGATCAACTCAATCGGGACTTCGGTGGTGAAACTTATATGCATAATAAAACACCTTTAACATGCTTACCAGTTGATGACGTAGATTTCAGTTTATCACGAAATGGTGTCCTCAGGAAACTCTGTATATTAGAAGTACAGAAAATCCACAACACAGACAAGGTAACCCCAATGGTATTGAAGGTATGTGTACCATGGATTGCCAAACCGATAGCTTCCATATTCCACCGCTGTCTCTACTGACACCATTACCAATGCTTAGACAATAATTAGAAAACATTGAGCCCTAAGAAGACTGTAAGAACGTTCCGCCCTATAGTATGCTCTTCACAAGATTTAAAAATCATCGAGTGTCTAATTCTTGATCGTCTGCATAAGGTGAAGAATGAGAACCAATTTACCTATCAAAAGTAGTGTTCTACGGTTGACGCTGTTATCTTGTTCACATTTGTGAAAGAGATCGACAGTAAATCATTAGCCGTTACGTTTTGTTTTCTACATGAACGCGTTTGGCTCTGTTCATCGAGTCCAACTTGCAGATGAAATCGAAGCAAGGGGCTATATCGGAGAAAATAAAATGGATATGCTGGTAAACAAGGTTTGAATTTATAAACCACTATTGGGTAAGGTTGGCACGATCAACCTGTTTAACCACATGTGCGCACACACATGTGGTTGGGATTAAGCCCGTGGGTTTGAAACAAAATAGGTATTTGAAAGCATTTCCCATCACACACATCGCATATCCATGTTATTATTTTGGCCACTATTGGCCATCGAAAGAGCCGAAAGCGTTTGTGTACTCAAGCAAACAGCCTTCAACGGATAATAATTTATTGTCGGATAGTTGGCGCACAGCGTCCACTTTCTATTAACTGACTTGCATATAACATGTGGGTGTGTGCAAAGGCTACAGAGGTGTACGTGAACAAACGCTTCGTGGTGCTGGAGATATCACTTGTATAATATTCCGAAGAAACCTTATAAAATATTGAAACCTACTCTCATCTCTTTGCTAAGACGTTCACCCGACGTGACACGCCCTGGGCTCACTTAAAGGCTATGGTGAAAACTAAGAAAACTGTGGTCATAAATATACATAAGGATTTTTATGTAAGATACTGGAACGTGAAGACACGGCTGGAAGTGAAAAGTCAGCCTATTACGATATCTCTTCACTAGACTAATGGGCATATATTGCTTGTTCTAATGAGGTACACTTACCTGGGCACGGAACCGAATCGAGTAACACCCCCCGATTCAATTCTGCATATTGGATTCTTTATAGAAAGTATGAAGGTGGATTTAGTAAACACAGTAGTATTCACGCGAAGCACGCACTCATGTCATGGACGCTGGTGTTACGAAGAATTGTATTTGTCCGTCTGAGGGCATCCTTTCAATGATGCTATTGTTTCAGTGTACGCTCTAACGCTATATGCCATCAAAATGCAAAAGATGGTCTCTATAACCACATTCACTCCGTTCTTAATAGTTACTAGGAGCGACATTTTCGTTGTAACCGGTGATTCGAATGTGCGTAGTTGATCAACAGATGCTGTAACAAACTTCAATGACTGCGTGATTCATCCGGTGTGTAAGGACCGCATCCCGGTTGGATTTCGCTTACTTTTTTTTATATATTTCGTGGCTTTTCACGTCTATGTTCCTCGTCATTTAGGATTTTATTGTCACGGTCGCATGCCAGTTAAGCATTCGGTGTTTGCGAGCGGTAGAACGCTTTCATGACGATGATGAAAAATATGCAAATAAAGTATGATATTTTGTAGCTCAGCTGCATGCGATTGTATACTTGTGAGTATTTTGGTTCAAAACGATAATTCACAATGGAATGCTAAAATTATATTACATATTGCATATTATTATTATTATTATTCATGTAGCACAAGTCTGGAGACAGACAAAGTGCCAAACAATATGAAGCAGGAAAAACAGATAAGCAAGCGCGTGATAAAAGAGAAAGCGCGTTAGTGACTCTGTTTTGTAGCCATATAACATGTCCAACTACTTGTTAGACAAAACCTTTGGGTTCCAACGAACTTAACGAGTAGCAAGGACACAACCCGCGTTACGCCAGGGACTGCGGATAAGTGCAGAAAAATAAAGTGTCTTAGCCATCAAGGATGTATGCATTTATGAAATAAGAAGCCCGGTGTTTAGCAAAGCGCCTTTTAATTATAGACTGTACACAGGCTGAGATACCGTCAGGTAGCCCGGGTGTACACAGATGTGAGAAAGGAAAACGGCAACGAGACTACAGCATGCTCCTGTTTACGACTTACTACCAGTGGCAAATCAATTTAGCATGAATACCCATGCAGTATGTATGAAAGCACAAGCCTGATCCAGGCAAGGTGCCGCAGACATTGACTGCACGTGGGCTAAGATACTGTCAGGTTGCCTAGGCCTAGAAAGTTATGAAAAATGAAAACAGAAATGGCAGTGAGACTCCAGTGTGTATTCACATGCAGCTCACTAACGGTAGCAAATTAATTTAGCACGGTTAGCAACACAGCACAAAAGTACTGCAGTACAAATGCAGTACATAAGTATTGCATGATTCCACATAAAAAACAAGCGATTACCAATTTTTCAGCCCTCGCTCCTTGTTTACCATTCCTCCACTGTTTCAAGCGCATGCGGATCCTGATCTTACTGTCCCTACCTGATGAGTGCAAACAGCACGAAACCGGTCGTGGGGTGTGAATGACGGAAAAGCATGCAAATGAAAATTTTGTTTCATGGTTATGGGTTTAATCCCATTTAACATGTGCTTGGACACATGCTTTGAACAGGTTGGTCGTACCAGCCTTATCCAACAGTGGCATACAAGCGCTCCTTGTTTACGATTAGAATTATTTCTCAAAACATCAGTGTCACTGATGTACTCTAAATCTATAGCCATCTAATCCAGGCTGTATACAAACATCTATCGCATAAGATTATTTCAATGTTTACCTCAATGCATGGATGCGAGTCATATTAGGTGATAACAATCGCTCTCTCAACCATTACAGTGAATTACAGTAGCCAGAGACCAGCACCGTTTCCAAAAATGCGTCGTTTTCATCTAAAAGCTAATAATAGCACCTAATTTTTCCCCGACTTCGCACATCAGGCGTTGTCTTCACAGTGATTGATTAGGGAAGAATTCTTTCCACAAATCGTCTACAAACGTCAATGTGTACAAAAGTCTACATGCTGATGACAAAACAGCATGGAGTACATATTGAAATAGGCATGGCTTAACAGTGAGCGATGCTGTTAACATATGGTGGATAAGGTTCGGAAAACAAGTGTAGTGCATGCCGAAATTTTTTATATTGTGTACATACGTTTGAATGAAGAGGAGCTGTATACAACTTAGGCGAAAACTTTTAGATTTGGTTTGTGTTTAGCGAAGCGTTCACAGTCAGATTAGTGCTAGAGACTGAATTTCAAAAAACGATATGACCAAAATCGTGTTTAGTTGCACTATGGCTGTAGACATCTTTTTGGAGTTTGATTAATCTTGTCTGTTGTTAAGTAAAGTGGCGAGGAAATCTTGTAATGATACGTGAAAGCGAAAACCGCAAAAAACGGTCATGCTGATGTCACTATCCTAGGCCTGGTCAACCTGACAGTAATATCGCCCACGTGCAGCCTCTGACTGTGCGGCACTTTGCCTGGATCAGGCTTGTGCTTTCATACCATACCGTTTACATCTTAACATTAATCATTGACATTCTTGTCTATCACCACATAGTATATATCAGCGCATGACAGAGGCACATAAACCATCTATAATTTAGTTCCGGAGAAAAGGTATATGGTATGGCATGAAAGCAAAAGCCTGAATGCGGCAAAGTGCCGTATAGTCAGAGACTGCACGTGGGCTAAGATACTGTCAGGTTGCCCAGGCCAGGAGAAAAGGGCTCAGATATGGCAGCAATAGCGCGTACGATGGTTGACCTACTTATGATGAATAAAAAAATCATTCACAGAATTTGAAGCAATCATAGTGAAAGCGACAAACAGTAGAATAGGGTCGAAAATAAATGAAAATAGGACGCACCCGCATGTATATTGTTAGCTGACTTTGAAATGTTACATTGCTGGACTCCTGAATCAATGTTGTTATCCAATTTTTCCTCAGATTGGGATGGTTTTTGAATATCTTCGGAAAAAAATAGAACACCGGAATCGGTTGCCTTCACGTTTTCAGTTGCTTCAAGCCCAGTTGGTGTGTTGAGCACTTCATTTGGATCAATTGGGAAGAACTTTATGGAACCAGAGGCAGTTTTCGGTGTTTCTCCACTATGAAAATTATCGAACGATACATGGCAGGTGTCCACGTCAGAGCGTTGTGCACTATCTGACATTTTCGCAAAAATTGTGACGTTTAAAAATGTGATTAGGACAATGTTTTATCTGTAGATAAATTCAGCATGAAGTTCAAAAAAGACAAACGAATTGATCGATGCATACTATTCCATCAAAAGTTATCTGATTGTAATTTGAAATGATGTGAACCAATGGACTGCTTGAAAAATCACAAAGAATACAGGAAACGGATTAAATTTAAATCGCCCACTTCCCTACGCAACCTTGAGTTCGAGTTCAGTTCAGTTCAGTTCAGTTCAGTTCAGTTAGCACAGGACGATATGTAGCAGTCGCCAATCGAGCGTCCAGAATACTTCCGGTGGTAAGCCAAAAGAGCGTCCACTACTTCGAATAGTAGGTTCAATATTCTTCTGGTATGACTTTTGCTGGAATGCAACAGAAAAACTCCCTCACCCAATAGGTGAGGAGAGACATTAGTGCGTTCCAACGACAAATTGAAGAACAACTATAAAATTAGGGATACAAATTGGGAAACGCAGAGGACCAGATCGAGTCTAGTCTATATTTGAAGCACGTTACTTAAGTAGAACAAACTACCTCTTCGGGCAGACAGTTCCAATGATTCACTACCCTTTCGCTAAAGAAGTGCTTACGTGCATTAGACCTGACATGTTGTTTTGCCAGTTTCAGTGAATAGCCTCGAGTACCTAACACTGGCGCAAGAGCATACATATCAGCCGGATCAATAGAACTAAAGCCTCTAACGATTTTAAAGGTCTCGATCAGATCCCCACGTAGTCGCCTTTTTTTTAGCGAGAAGAGATCTAGACTCAACAGTCGTTGTTCATACGACTTCCCAGATTGCCCCTTAATCATACGAGTAGCTAGGCGCTGAACACCTTCAAGCGTGGCAATGTCCTTTTCCAAGTAAGGAGACCAAGCTTGAACGCAATACTCGAGATGAGTTCTCACTATCGCTTTATACAATGGGATGAAAACCTCCGGGGACCTGCAGGATAAAACTGATCGGAGGCAAAAACGCTGGTTCCTAGCGCGTTGTGCAGCAGCTGCACATTGATCAGCCCATTTAAAGTCCGCTGAAACCGCAATACATAAGTCCCGGACTTTTGATACCCCAGTTATCTCCAGTATGTTATCAGGTCCAGCAACCTGCAGCTTCGTTGCAGCTTTGGACAGAAGATAGCTTTTGAAGAAGTTGACTGGTAGATCCCACGTGGAAGACCACCTGATGACCTTTTCTATATCCTCAAAAAGATCCTCTTTGTTCAGCGATCCGATAAACTTGACATCGTTTGCAAAAATATAGCAGGGACACTTAAGCGAGGCTGTCAAATCATCGATGAAGATAAGAAAGAGTAGTGGGCCTAGTTCTGAACCCTGCGGGACTCCACTAACAAATCCTGCTTTCGCGGAATACACAATGATTATGCGAACGCGAAAATACCGATTGCTCAAGAAGTGTGTGATCCAGTTCTTAAGGGCCATCGATACCTATTAGTCCAATCTTCATTGCAAGCAACCTGTGGTTTACCGAGTCAAAGGCTTTACAGAAGTCCAAGTAGAGAACTTCGACCTTGTGGCCTTTATCAAGCCTCCTAGTGACCTCATTAAGAAAACATAATAGGTTCGTTAGGCAAGACTTCCCTTTTAGAAAACCATGCTGAGCAGAGTTTAGCAACGAACCAGAGACAAGGTGGCGACAGATCTTGTCCCTAATAAGTCTCTCTAGGGTTTTGTAAAGGAAACTAGTAGGGCTTGCATGTCTGTAGTTGCAAACTGAAGATCGAATACCACCTTTATGTATAGAAATCACATCAGCCTGCTTCCAAGCACTCGGAATATACCCATACCTTAAGGATGCGTTAAAGAGGCGACCCACCGGTTGTGCTAATACAGGCGCCAGGTTCTTAATAACTTGAGGGTGAATACCATCCGGGCCCGCAGATTTATGTGGATTAGTTGCTTCAAGCGCAAGCCTAACCTCATTATCAGTGAAAATTATTTCATCGAGGGTAGGAACGCTATCTGACCTTATGTCTACTGGCATATTCGGGAGATCAGTTTGGCGATCAGGCCTCTGAACAGCTCGAAAATGTTCGAGAAAAGCCGAAGCCTTTTCAGAATCTGAATCTAGTTGAGATCCATGGTCCAGTTGAAGGTTGCCTATGCAATCGCGAGTTTTGCCTTTGGATTGTGCATAGCTATAGAAACGCTTTGGGCACTGTCTTATATTACATGCCAGTCGTGCCTCAAATTCACGTTTTGCCTTACGTTGGCTTCCCACAGCCTTATTTCTAAGTAGTTTATACCTTGTCCAGGCCCATTGTGTCTGAGAAGCTTTGTAAGTTTCCCAGGCACGGTCCCGGATTTTAATACCACGGCGCATCGATGGTGTCCACCACTGTGGCTTGTTGCGTCTTTTGACGTGCACCAACGGAGCAAATCTGTCTTGCAGTGTGGCAGACAATGGTGAATAAGCTGCCAGTTTGCTGCCATATCATCACCAGAAGATTGTGACGAGATCTGATCTGCTTCTTCTGAGACAACACTCCAGTCTACCCTATTGAAGTTGCGCTTTAGTTTCGGAGGCGGTTTGTCATACCTGAGAAGTAGCTGGAAGCTAATCATGATGTGATCACTTTTCCTAGTGGGGAAAGATATTGCACCTGTCGAACCATTCGCTCATTCGAAGATATAACAAGATCCAGGACCGAAGGTTCACAGCCATGTCGGAACCTTGTAGGCTCAGTTACATGTTGGCTCATAGCATGTCTGTGGGTCCATTCTATGAAGTCCTCAGACATCTTATCAGCTTGGCAGCTCTGATTAGGCCAAGATACGTGTGGTAGATTAAAATCACCCACCATAAGAACCTGAGACCCAAGCGCACGTAGTAAACTCAAATTCTCAAGCAAGTTAAACATATCCTGTACTCCTGAATGGGGACTCAAATAAACGCACGCTATTACCGTAGATTGCTTATAGGAGTGAATGAGACAGGAGCTAAGTTGCACATTGCGCGTGCCAAGCCTAACGTTCAACTCTGAGGTACGGAGGCCTAACCTGAGAAGAATAGCAACACCGCCACCTTGTAATGCACCCGGTCTATCACACCTGATCACGGAATAGCTGTTACCAACTATATCGGGAATGTCATCAGGTGCAGAGAGCCAGGTTTTTGTCAGTGCAATTACATGCGGTCTCAACTCATGTGCAAGGATGGAGAGTTCAGACCATTTGTTTCGGATGCTACATGCATTCCCGAGTAGCACTGTGGCGGCAGTGTCACGTAATCTATTCCCAATTAGTCTTGTGTGATTCTCGGGCGGAGTACCCGAGAAGTCAGCACGTATTTTGGCGTGCTGCTTGCGATAGCCGAGTCACCTGGTGCGGCCTGAACACCAGCTGTACATTGCAGGTTGCTAACCACGAGCTGTGGAATTACAAGGATAATAATACGACCACAGACCTCATCCTCGGACACTTCCAAGATTTCTGTAGCTGATGAAGCCCCATACTTTTCGGCTGAACGGCGCCCTCGATTGGACGTTACTTCGGAACGAGAATCTATTAGCTTTATGAAACCCCGCTTGTCGTTATTAGAGGTATATACAATCTGATCCCTCCTATTTGAAGCGGAAGAGTATTGTCTTATCCGGGAGGGAGGGTTGTCCGGCTTCACCTGCAGTTTGTCTAGAGTTGCTTCGGCGATGTGGTCAGCCTTATATAGTAAAGCGTCCCGATCCGCCTGGTATTTGAATTCTACTAGGATTGGCCTAGGGCGATTATCCATCTTCCATTTTCCAACACGGTGAATTCGCATTGTAGGAGTGGTAGGCCTCAGACCTACCATCCGGATAAGATCGCTGATACATCTACGATCTAAATCTTTTCCAGACTTCGATTCCTTAATAAATGGCTCTGCTCGACTAAAAACCAGTACATTTCGTGTTCTAGTTTCTGGAGATGAGGTGCCACCCAGTGTATCGAATTGCTTGCGCAAGTCATTCAATTCCTGGATA